>JALMQS010000087.1:0-74752 GCA_024734495.1 Forficula auricularia | reverse complement strand
CTC
Source organism: Forficula auricularia (assembly GCA_024734495.1). Lineage (NCBI taxonomy): Eukaryota > Metazoa > Arthropoda > Insecta > Dermaptera > Forficulidae > Forficula > Forficula auricularia. The sequence goes on along the minus strand of JALMQS010000087.1, from coordinate 74,749 downwards.
CATCTATTCATATTTGTAGGCGTTTGTTTCTTCTTATGCCCCTGTAGCACACATAAGATAGCTTGATGGTCGCTTTGAGTATAGTGCTCACTGACCTCCCACGAAACTCCCGCGGATATTAAGCCTCGGCTCACGAAGGTCAGATCAACTATCGAGCATCCAGCTCCCCCTCGAAATGTAGTCGTGTTGCCGGTGTTCATCAGGACTAGATTCATCGGTGAAAAGGCCTCTAACACCAACCTGCCCCGTTTGTTAGTTAGTGTGCTTCCCCACTCTACAGCCCAGGCATTAAAGTCTCCAGCAATAATGATGGGATTTTTCCCACGGATATCCATGATCAACTGGTCCAACAACTGCTCAAACTCGTCTATTGGCATATTTGGTGAGGCATAGACACTGTATATATAGGTATTATTTATTCTAACCCACACAAAACCATTCATACGCCTCGTCATCCTTTCCTGGATAGGGAGTATGCCACATGCCCACACTGCAGCCACATCCTCAGAATCAGCAGCCCATACCTGGTCATCACGACCTCTATAGTGCTCGCTCAAAATGGCAACATCTATATTCATCTCACGCACCGATTGTGATAACAAATCTTGTGCAGCTTCACAGTGATTGAGATTTAGTTGTAACACCCTCATCTTCTTTTCATTTTAGCTACTTGAAGAGCACTTTGGTAGATCGGGCATTTACTACCCCCCGCTATGTGCTGCTTGTTACCACCTGTCTCATCATCCAGACAAAGTACGCAATTTGGCTCCCTCGAGCATTCACTAGCCCGATGTCCTTCAGTTCCGCATTTAATGCAATGACTTGACCTGTCAGTACCCCCTTTGCAATCCCTAGCAAAGTGATTGTATCGCCAACATTTGTAGCACCGAATCAGGGTTGTTCTTTCTCTGACTCGACATACTACCCACCCAATCTTAATCTTTGCAGATGCTATTAAGCTTCTAGCTACCTGTGCAGGTAACTTAATTACCACAGTTTGTGTGTCACCATATGACTTCCTCATACTTTTGATTGAGTCTACTGTAGTCCCACGCAGTTCCTCGAACTTTTGAAGTAAGGCGGCTAAGACGTCCTCCTTCGTCGTGGCTTCATCCAACTCTAAGATCTCAACCTCAATCTCGTGAGTCCGAGTCTTTACATCGGCCTCACTTCCTAGTGCCTCCTCGATGATGGACCGGAATTGAATTTTTTCATTCTCCTCGGTTTTCCTATCCAAAACTATAAGCAGATCACCGGCCCCCGTTCTCCGGATTTTGGAGGTGACCTTTTTTCCTAACTCTATTAGTTTTGAGTCGCTTTTTACCCTGCTCAGTATTTCAGAATAGGTCAGCTTCCCTTTCTTTTTAATTACCAAAGCATCCGGGAGAACCGGCCTATTCCGCTCCTTTTGCTTCCTCCTATGTTGCACTATCTTCCATTGTTTTGACTCTCCTGCAGGTGGTGGCAATTCTTCCAGAACACCTTCGCTTTCAGGCTGGCTATTTTCTAGTTCGCTTATTTTTCCACTAGTAGCAACAGATGTTAGTTCAGTTTGAACCATTTCAGTGTCTCTTTCATCCAGCAGTATGTCGGCAGATTTGGCCTGTGTTAACATTACACTGGGGGATGTCTGTGACGCCTTGTCATCATATTTATTGCTGTTTTCTGCAACCTGTCGGATAACCTTCTTTGAGGCCGACTTATCTTCCCAATCAATTGTATCATAGGAGGAACGAATTTCGCCTACCAACCTTCTAATTACCCCATGCACATTGTTTTTTCCCTTAATGTATTCAGAGAGTTCAGCTATTTTTTTACCCATCTTCTCAAATACATCTTGCCGCTTTGTATGTGCAGATCTTGGCACATCGATTTTCTGCTGCTGCGGAGTTACTACAGCACCTACTCTCCTACCTAGAGAGTTTACCCCCCCTTCTGTTTCAGTAACAGTTTTCTGTGCGGTGGCCTGGTCCTCCATCACCTGCACTGAGTGGTCGCTTCTTACCGGTCGGGGGGAGCCCACTCGCTCGGGGTTTGCAGGTTCGTCATACCCATTTGTATCATTATTAGATGAGCACTGTGACAATTGAGCAGTGAGTGTCATAATGCTTGGTGAAGAAAAATGGAGGAGAGGGGGGGGGGTGTCTTCTGCGTCACTGAGGCCCTTCAGGACGACTTTTCGTGAAGGGGAAGGCCTTGGAGAGGGATAAGAGGAAGAAGAGAGAGTTTTGGTTTTGAATGGACCGCTTGAGATGTCCTTCGTCTGCTGGAGCGCCCCTGGTGGGCGATTGCCCGAGTAAGCTCAAGCAAGCCCAATTATGTCAAGGGTTCGTTAAGGTTAGAATTTTAAAATCAATTGTGATTTCGTTATAAGTTATAATTTATATTATAATTTATATAAAGGAGTACCTGTTGGTTAGCTGCTTCGCAGATTTGGTACGCTAAATGTTTCTAGGTCCTTATTCAGTGAGAATTTTGGGGCACATGGTGACATACAAGTTACTGCAATGGCGTCTCGAACTCAACTATCAATATATACCTGTATATATACATATGTATATTTGATATATGCGTGTGTCTGTTTATTTGCATCAAGCAGAAGACAAACCTCTTTGTTTCTCTTAATGTATCAATGATTTATCTTTCGTAGAAATAAAACACATACTTTGATATTAAAAAGTAAGTACTTTATCCGAATGTCTAGTGTGGACTGGATGTTTTAAATTTGAATAAAGAGAGTTGTTAAATGTTATAATTATTTCCAGTTATGTTATTTTATTTTAGTAGTTATATAATAATACTAATATGGAATGATTTTAATTCCAAATCAAAAATTTTGTGTCCGCTCTAGCTCAAAAACCACTAAGAATATCATCAAATTCTTATTGTAGTTGTTTTATATCGATGAGAAACTCTTTGGGTGAGAGTGGCCGGAAGCAGAGGGAGGTCCAGGGGGTAAGGATAGAGTTGGTGGGGTGGATGAAGTTCGGAGATTGGGGTCAGGGGAGAGAGCCCCTTGGCTAGCAAAATGCCTGCTACAGGCGGGCGTCACAGCTAGTATAACTTTTGATGCCCGATCACAAAAAATCCCGAAATCGATATCGCAAATACTGCTCAAAAATTTTGACAATTAAATCCCAATACCCTACTTATGTGCTACCTTGTATGATATTCTTTTCTAGAATTTAAAATTTTACCAATTAAAGATAAGATTGTCTCTCAACGAATGCCTCGGAAAAGGAAGAAGAAAAAATTGATTTGGTTTCCAAAGATGGAATGTGGAAGGTAATTGGTTAGTTAGCTGGGAGTGAGTGAAATGATTGCTCAGACATGGAGGGATATAGTTATCGTATAATACTTATGTGGTCTTCGGGACGTCGAAAGTGAAAACGTTAACGCATTTGCATGTGCCTATGTCTCGATGCCTGTTCACCTTGGACCTTTAGAAGAAGAAAAAAACGAACCCAGCAGTCGTCACATATAAATATATATGTATAAAACTGGATCATTTTTATTGAAGGTAGAGAGGCTCTGGGCAAAAGAAATAAAAAAAATTACATTTCTTACGTAAAAGAAGAGTCAGTCGACTTTGCTCTTCAGCATGCGAGAATTAATTGAATCTATTAAATAATAAAAATAATATCCTAAGTAAATAACATATTAAAAAAAAATCATGACGGGTTTTTAGTGTCCACAAAGGAACTTTCACTTACCCCGAACCAATAATAGACTATCATTAAATAAAATAGTAAAAAATAATTTTAAAAGTTGATCATATTAAAAGCAAATGTTTTTTAAACGTTAGCATGGGTGGTCCAGACTGAAGAAATTCTTCAACTCGTCAACACATGGTATTCTAAAAAAAAATATTCTCAGCTTATGGTATAGCCAAAGAATATTTAAAAAAACTTTCAGAGAAGAAAAAATTTGTAGGAAATTTTTGATAAATAATGAAAATTAAAAAAAAAACTGTCCGGACTCGCATAACAAGGGTTCCTTACTTAATAACAACCAAAACACTAGTTGACGTTAATAGAAAAGGAGGAGAATAATGAGGACACTGTGAACTTTCTTCATAATTTTAATTTAACTCACTTCTGAATGCCGACTGATATAATAATGGCCAATTTGGAACCCTCTCACACCTTCATTTAAAATAAATTAAATTAAACAAAAAAATATCCTAATTCCATTTAAAAAATCTTTCTTAATATATCTCACACCCTGTGATGAAAAATATTTTTTGTTTTCACCCCACTAAAAATTCGATCTCCCCAAATAATAATTTTTATTTGATAAAAATTTTAAAAGGAATTTTAATTTTGGGGAAAAGGAATACATACTTGTATAAATTTTAAATTACTTCATTCTTCTACCTTAAACTTATTATTTGTAAAATTTTAATATATGTATAATGTGTTTAAAAAACTGTTATTATTTAATAAATTTATTTCTCCATCTTTACCTCAATATCAACAAAAAGTGGACTCATGATTTGTAAATTTCAAGTTTGTATTTCATTTAGTTAACTAGCAAACTACTCTGACAGACGAGCAGATGGAACCTACAGACAAAATATATGGTCATTTGATACTGATAGAGTCCCGTTTTATTTTTGAACGGAGCTTTAAAAACAAAAACCATCAAAAATGAATGGAATATTTCGATTTGTCAATTTGACCACCAAGTTTGCTTTAATATATATCCAATTTAGAGTTAACCTTTAATTTCTCACCCATTTCATACCCTTGAGATTTCTGTTTGTAAATTACATTTACCATATACACACTCGCTAACAGACATACAGAGACACCTCTGAGATTACGGAACCCGAATTTTCATTGGAAAATTACACTCCAACTTTAAATGTTACTGTATGAGTAGTTTTCTTACTAACATTTAAAAATATTAAGTTAAATTTATAGCAATGGAAATATTTCGAAAATTGTATTCCCGGAAATGCCATTTCAGTTTTTTATTTTACTATAGAAGTGAAAGTAATAAAGCATCATCAGGATAGGTGCTCATGGTCATAAGAGACACGAATACCAGTGAAAGATGACACCTTATTTTATTAAAGAAAGCATTAGGCTTCAAAACAAATGAAAACCACTGAAAGAATATTATTAAAACTTTTTTTTTGTTTTTGTATTTGTATTTATTTATTATTATTATTTTTAGTGGAAAAATACATTTTTGTGATCACTCCAAAAGTTGGAATTTGAATTTTTATCAAATTTTCTCAATTATTTTTTATTTATTGTCTCTCAGATTTTGTAATCGAATTTTTACCCATTTTTAACGAGCAGTTTTTCTTGAACTTTTGATGCATACGTATTTGTAATGACCATACATTATTCAATAAATTCAGAAATAAAAGGTGAAAAATATAATTCTCACTTTAAAACAATGATGTAAGGATTACTACATTACTTAGACGATCATACCCAAAAAATTTCCTTTCTATAATATTTTGATGAGCGTTATAGCTTGTCCGAGAAGATAGACTCTACACTTTTACAGCTTTTAGGTCTAGTTCAATGCAATAAACTTGACCTGATCCCTACACCAATTACACAAACCATGAACACATAAATAAATAAAAATAGTAGTCTTAAATAGAATTCTATTATATGTATAAAAACATATGTTTCTATTTTCGTGTAATCTTAATAAAACATAATTCATGAACCATTTCGGTTCCTTGACCACATTTTTAAAAAAATAATAAGATATTCTAGGCTAAACGATTGTAGTTGTTAATTATACAAACCTAGTAAATAAATGATGATAGTCGCTATGAGACAAATAAGCAAAAATGTTATAGCATAATTATATTTGACTTCTTTATATTTTATTTTCACTTATATCATTTTATAATATTAGGTAAAGTATTAAACGTCATGCACAATGGAATTAAGGCGAGAAAACCCACAATTTATATTTTTAAATACTTTTTAAACCCAAGTCATATTAACTTGCATTTTCTTGCAATTTTATTTAATAAGAAGTATTATAAAAATTTCAAAAAAGCTGTACATAAAAATCTTAACGTTTTAGGGAGTTCACGAATTTATGTCGGGCCGCATTCTTAACAGCGATTTGGACAGCCCTGATTTAAAAAGATTCGACTGATTTCAGTACCCTTACATTCATACTAAACAAATAAACTCCTAGGAAATGAGAAGAGATTGTCATCTACTAGATCCGAGATGGAATGGATTAGTTTTAATTATATGTCAGGAGGGCTGTGTTTAACCCCTCGAGAATTCATTCCTTCATTTCATTTCTGATCCAGTAGATGGCAATCTCTTATGAATTTTTTAGAATTTTAAAGTCTACTTGCAATTTAAACTCTTAAATAAATGGATTGAAGCTTTCGATTAGTTTGCTTTTCGAATTGGATGGTTTATTTGTCCGACCAAATCCGTGACCACAAGCAGCATTTCTAAACCAAAATCCTAATTAGGGGCACGTGATTGAGAAGATTTCGGGACATTGACTCACACGTCAAATCCATTTCAACTGCACCGTGCTATTGCGAATTAATAAAAAAACAAATAAACTACTCTTAAGTACTTTCTAGAGAAAAAAATAATTTAACTTTTTCGATTCATCATGACCCTTATAAGAAGAATTCCTATTTTATTTTTCAATTACTCCTTTTCTAAATTGGATTAAGTCACTTCTCTCATGTTTTTTTTCTTTTACAAATCTTTCTATCTCTTTGTAAAATGTCATTGATACTTTGACCTTTGATTCCCATCGTCTCTGGAATGTGGCTTGGCAAATGAACAAAATATAGATTTTAACATATTTTAAGTAATTATTATATAATAGGAAGCTGGAAAAAATATCGTGGCATGTTTAATGCTCTCCACATGACTTTCACTTACCAAGCATTTATAACCAGAGTTCACATTATATATAAATGAATATTTTAAACTACCATACATAAAAAAGTTCGAATTGGCTAATAGAAGAAATTTCTAACGAAATCACGAGAGAGTGTCATCTACTAAATCAGAGTTGAAAGGGATAATTTTTTTGGCTTTCTACGTGTCAGAAACCCCAAAATCTAATCACTCTTTCGTTTTGAATTCATGAATATTTCGCCATCAGAACAATAGTCCGGCGAAATGCGAGTCGGGATTACTAAAAGGTACTTTATCTTCCAAAATACCTGAGAATATTCTTTCGTAGATAAGGTGAAAATCGACGTATTTGATAAATTTTTTCACAATTTTCGGTACAGTGGATTGGAAATTCCATTAGTGTACAAAATTCATGTAAAAATGGGTGCTAATATATACAATCTTTTAGATCTGTCATTTTAAAATGAATTAAATATAAACAAATTATCCATATTTTAATTAATTTTAAATTTTGAAAAGTGATATGTTATCTCAGAACTCCATGATTAAAAATCTTTTTTTTTTTATTTTTGACATCACAAAAAAATTCACCTTAACCCAAAATATCATCATTGAATTAAAGTTCACTACGATTTTTGGTTGATTAAAACAAATTGAATACTTTATTAGAAATTTTGAAAAAAAAATATTGAAAAACAGTTCATAATGTGATCAATTGAAAAAGGTCTAATAAACAATTTTTTATTTCGGGGAAAATTAATGTAAATTATAAATTTTTTGTTTGTTCCTTTAGTTTACGAGCTAGAGAATTCTCTCAGACAGACTTTGTACACTAATAGGGTTCCAATTTATTTTTGTATGAAATCCTAAAAATTCACAAGCGTAATTCCCCATGAAAATTTTTTCACATTTTTCTTCTATTATAGGTATAAATGGATCAATTCGTTCATAAAATTTGAGATCATAGCATCTCTTAATATTTCCTCTATAGTACTCATAGGTATTTATATATTCAAAGCAACGGCAGCAACATAAGTTATATTTTTGAACAGTCCTTTTGTGGATACTCGTTTTAAAACAAGTTGATGCAATGGGGCTTTAGATAATTTCACAAAAACAGAGCAGATACAAATTTCAAAATAGATTAAACTTTCCTTATATATATTTTATATATTGAAATATTAGATAATAAGGAAATGAGAAGAATTTTTATTTTTAGTATGTTAGCTCATCGTATTGAAATTATGCAGTGTATATCTTTTTCTGAATGTACTGAATATTTAAGTTCAATTAAAAAAATGCAAAGCAATGTCGCATTTATCACTATTTGTAATTTATTTTTAACAAAATTAAAATTAAGTAGAAGTTTATTCTTTTTTCCATGAAAATAGGGATTGCCATTTCTAAAAAAATTAAACTATTAGGTAATATTCATTAAAAAAATAACTTTTGAAAAATCGAATAAAATTGAAAAAATCAATCTTCTTTGAATCACAAACCCTTCAATTTTCAAAATTCGATTCCACAAACATACGCACTCTCAAAGGGGCTCATGGAATGGCCGCATAGATTCGGTATTATTCATGGTATATATCCTAACAAAATTCATCTGCTTCGATTCCCAAAGAATCAGACAGATGGGATTGTAATAAATTTATATAAATATTTTTTTTAGCTTTTCAGCCTTTCTAGTCATAAGCTAATTTACAATACTTATTATTATGTTTTTAAATTTGTCTCTACCCAGGGATCAGATTTTTAGTCCAATTCCTCGAGACGGGATTCGAACCCGGGTCCACTTGGTTAGCATGCTGCTACGCTTACCCCTAGCCTAACCCGACCCCATTAATATATTTATTTTGATTTATTCTATTTATTTCCTTTATTGGCTGAATTCCTCTCGTTCTTAATTCATAAATTTTTAGACAGCCATTTTTCCTTTATCAGTATTTATTTTGAATTTTATTTTGGAACTTTTCATTAGGTATTCATAGATCTAGCCACTTTCAACAATTTTTCAACTAAAAAAATTAAGAAACTTTAATATTTTTTAAAACAATATTATAATGCGACTGTTTTTTTGTCCAATTAGTGATAATAATAAAATTAATTTCAAAATGTTGATACACAATTTTTTCTGCAGCTCATTAATTTTTCCTTCAAATTTTGACTATATATGACTTTTGACACCACACTCAAAAATTCTGCGAACACCTTTATCCTCGAATATCTACTCTGGACACTGAATCCGAATTCCTTTGATCAACTTCTATTTCCTTCTGTGTTGCAAGACTCAATTTGGTCATATGGGTATTGTGTAGATCAGGGCCGGCTAGAGATTATTCGGACCCTGGGGTTGAATCCTATTGTGGGCTCCTTCTCATTATATGTCTTAAAATCATGCAGAAAAACACTCGTTGGCAAGCCCCTGGCCCCCCTTTGAGGCCATTGTGCCCCTGGGTTACAGCCTTTTTTCTAAACGTGGTTATATTCTTGCATCATTATTAAGAAGACAAAAAACGTTTTCTAAATAGCACGTTACCATATAATGCTTACAGAATAATAAAAATGAAGTTACTGTAGACTGTAGTTATAGTACCTATATATAAATCCTACTAATGAGGAAAAAAAATAATTAATTTCAATTCAATTTTATTCAATTTTTTGTTAAGGAAATCGTAATACAAAGCTTAATTAAATTTCATTTGGGTCAAATTAATGGCGAAAATTCCTGAGATGCATTATCAAATAAAATTTCATTTTTTATTTATTTATCATTAACTATTATTATTATTTTATTTATCTTTTTTTTATAGTTTCAATGAGAATCTTTTGGACAAAATCACGAGTCGAGAAAATAGAGTTTTTTCGGATTCTAGGCCCATATTTTTAATCTGGGGGAAGACCAGTTCGGCTTTAGAAGAAACAGAGGCACCCGAGAAGCAATTCTCTCTCTTAGACTAATAATAGAAAGGGCTTTTATCAGGGAAGAATCTGTCTACATCGGATTCATAGACCTAGAAAAAGCATTCGATAACGTCAATTGGGAAATTATGTTTAAAATATTAAAACAGGCGGGAATAAAATTCAGAGAGAGAAGACTAATCTACAATCTATATCAAAACCAGACGGCAATTATAAATATTGGTGATGAACAAAGAGAAGCCAAAATAAAAAAAGGTGTAAGACAAGGATGTGTGCTGTCACCCATGATTTTCAACTTATACATAGAAGAAGCGATTAAAGAATTCAAAGACAAAATTGATACAGGTATAGAAATCCAAGGTCAAAAGATCGCTATGTTAAGATTTGCCGATGACATTGCCCTTCTAGAAGCAATAAAAAAGAATTAGAGGACGCCTTGAATGGAATTAACCAAATCCTAATAGAAGAAATCAAAATGAAAATAAACAAGAATAAAACCAAGGTCCTAGTATGTACAAAAAAAGAACAAACGAGACAGGAATGCATCAAAATTAACCAAGAAAACCTAGAAGGAGTTAAGGAATTCCGCTACCTAGGAAGTAAAATAACATGGGATGGGAGGAGCAAAAACGAAATTAAATCAAGAATTGCCCAAGCAAAAATGGGGTTTAATTCAAAACAAAAACTACTATGCTCCTCCTCAATCAGCTTAGCAAACAGGAAGTTGCTATTGAAGACATATGTATGGAGCATAGCCATGTACGGGTGTGAAACCTGGACAATTGGAAAAGCGGAGAGAAAGAGATTGGAGGCTTTCGAAATGTGGTGCTACAGAAGAATGATGAATATCAAATGGATGGATAAAATTACAAATGAAGAAGTTCTTGGAAGAATCGGAGAAAGAAGAACCTTGTGGAAGAGTCTGAAGAAGAGAAGAGGTCAGATGATGGGGCACACACTGAGACATGGGGGACTGTTTAGGGATATCTTGGAGGGGGAGGTGGGAAAGAAAAGGGGAAGGGGAAGAACCAGATTAGAATATTTCAACCAAATAATTGGGGGATATGGGATGCCAGACATTTAGAGAGGTTAAACAGCTGGCGGGGGACAGAGTCGAGTGGAGACGGATTGTTGCATCAAACCAGTCTTAGGACTGTATACTCAATGAGTGATGATGGCCCATATTAGAAGAAAGTGAAGTATTGTGGATTCATTTCAAGAGAATCGGAATGAATATCTCCTCCTTTTGATGGAATACATTCATTGGCTTCGTTCACAGATTAATTATACATTCATTTCATTCCCTCTCGCATTCGAATTCTTTTTGCGCCAAGGTTAAAAGCAAAATCATCTCTCGATTGAAAAGAGAAAGAAAGAAATCCAACCATTTGCTATGATTCAACAAAATCTAATTGACTTCATCATCGAACTCTTTTTTTATACATGATGTTTCAAAAGTCACTTATAGGATGTTTGATTAATTAAATATTGGTAGCTCTGGGAAAAAAACTAATAGATACATAAGCTGAGCGGAGAATTTTATATTATTTTAACTTTTACGATATTATTTTTTCATTAATCTATTAATAAAAAAAATATGGAGAAAAAATAGGAAACTTTTTCAAGACTACGGTACGTTTTGCTAAAACCTATTCAAAATTTATTTTTTGATTTAATTAACAATCTAATTGTGTTAGAGTTTGCCATTAAGATCAACAAAATATTATGTTCTAATACAAAAGTCAAGCAACCCATAAATAAGATAAGGAGGTTTTTCGTTAAGTCCTGAAGGAGGAGGGAAGTTCCTGCGAAACGTGGTTTATTAAGAGGATGAAAATAATGATCAAATCAATTATTTTATTACCAATTCGTGATTTTCATTATCCGTTTCGTCAATTCGCATTTGAATACTACCAGTCTGTATTCAATAGAAAAATACATCTTCTAATTTTCTGATATAATAATATTTGTAATGAAATATTAGTAGATTTTACAAATAAAGAAGGCAAATTTAAAAAAATGTTTATTCTTTTTTCATAAACAAACCATTAAAATATCTATAAAATTATTCCAAAACATAAATTTTTCATCTTTAAACCTAAAGTTCTGAAGCTAGGAAGCCCTAAATGTAATTATATCTCCAAATTGAAAATACACACATTTTGACACTAGAATGAACTTTCTACGACTCGTCGTTCTTGACTTATCGTGGGTATCTAAATCCAGACACACAGACTTATTATTTTTCTCTACGTTTCAGACATTTTCAAGCATAATGAATAATGAGAAAAAAAAATTGAGTGATTTCAATACTAGGACCGCCCGGAAGGCAGACGAAGTGCCTTTCAGACCTTTATAAAATATTTACATATCCTTTTAAATATAATCTTCCTTTCTAGTGAATTTAATCTTTCTTGATTTTTAAGTTTGAAAATTGTATAATTTAAATTGGAGCCTTTCATTATGAAATTTCGTTTTGATATTTGTATTTAATTTCGAGCTAGAACGCATACAATACTTAATATTTAAACATTCGAATTTGGACATTTTTCTAAAAATAATAAATTTCATTTTAGGATGTTTACTACATAAGGTTATGAAAAATTGCCATATCACCCAAATTTAAGAAGAACATGGTCTTCAAAACGTTTTTATTTTTTTCAAATTTTTATCAAATTAAAACAGTAAGTATTATGAAGAACTATTAAATAGTTAAAACGGCTAAAACTAAACATCCATAAATCTTCATAAATTAAAGCTATTAGATGCTCTCAGATTTGTTGATACTTGTGTGTGAATCCAATAAATGATTTTTTTGTCTATTTCTTTTACTCTTTCTTTATTATTCAGGGTCTTTCAATTTTCAATTTTTGTATCATCTTGCTTTTCTAATATTGTTTATATTTCTACCTTAGTGATTTAAGTATCGTACAAATAGGTACATTAGGTGGGAGGACTCAAGGTCCTATGTTTGTTTGCGTTGTAAATAAATAAATAAAAAATATACATATGGTATATCTAAGCGAATTAAACCCTGATAATGCGTGGGCTCTATTCACATCGTTTTTTTAAATCATTATTTTTCAAAGGTTTTAAAGGAATATTTGAATTATTCTGTGAAATCCTTGCTGTTAAACGAAAACATTATTTTGGAAAGTACCAGTGAACAGCATAGCTTCACGTATTCAACAGCCAATGTCCACGATTGGTATTTTTTGGCCAAACAAATTAACAATTGAACAATTCTGGCAAAGAATGAAGCAGCGTGAGATAAAGTATGACTTTAGAAAACGAAATTGGAATTGAATTGGTCATACTGTAGGAAGGGAACAGAACAAAGCCTAGCAAATAATGCTCTCGACTGGAACCCGCAGAGAAACAGAGAGAAAAATGAACAGACTGTTGAGGGGTTTCGGTGCTTAAAGAGAAGCTGAAAAAATTGGCAATTCATGGGCGGAAACAAAGATCTTGCCAAAAACAGAGGAACTTTTGATAGAGAGACACTACTAGTATGATTCATGATTCATAGAATAGTGAAAGTAAGTTTTAAATTTTATTTTGTAATTATTTTTAATAGATTTCAAATTTATATTGAATGTACAAGATTTTTTTACATTAGGTACTAAGGATTTGAAGACCGAATAAAAAATATGCCTTCTTTCAGATTACAAGGGATCCTCCATGTATTATTACTATTTTAATAGTTCCTCAGCGAGAACAATATTTATTCGACTAAAACTTGTCTGGACTTGTCTTTGACATGCTTGAACTGGAAGATATATCTACCAGGCAGGGAGTACAAGCCTTCTATCAGCTCCCTTTCGGAAGATCATTTTAATTGCTCCTTGAAACTATGCAACAATTTTATTTCATTTCGAGAACCAATATATTTTTTATTGAAATATTTGAAATAACGTATAAAAATTTGAAAATTTAAAGAACCTTATCAAATTTTGAAATCGATATTTATGAAAAATCCTTTAAATGTTTGAAATTAAGAGGATGCGCCGCATCCAGAGCATCCATGGACCGCACGTCACTGATATCTATATATGAAGTATTTCCTTTTGGTAGAAATCGAAAAGTAATGAAAAAATGTATATAGCTAAACAAATATGTAATGTGTACTATTACAAATATGTAATATGTAATGAGTGATAAAAAAATTAAGCAATTTTAAAATTTGTTACTTTTTTTAGCTTAGTTTAATTATTTCTGCAAAAAGCATCATTATTATTAGCTAAATAAATGAAGATTAGAAATTATCTGGATTTTTTTATCCCTCAGTGCACAGTACATATTAGCTTATCTATATACATTTTGTCATTACTTTTTGAATTTTTACTAAGTGTTAATTTTTTTAATTTTTGATAAAAGAAGAATCCCCACTGAAACTGCTTCACGTAACCCAGATTAAAACATGTTTTATTTAATTTTAACCAGGCTAGTAGTCTACTACGTGTTGATTACGTAAAGTATCGTCTCAGATATTCTCCTTAAAAGGTGGCTTAGCCTCCCAAAACTTTCTGCAGCTGGATTCCTTTAATTCTAACTAGCGATTAATTTATAATTGTTTTAAGTATAAAATCAAATGAAATCTTTTTTATTTGTCAAGAAAAAAAACGACATTTATTTTTCAAGTGTATATGTGTATATTTATAATTAATAAGTTGTTCTAGAGAAATAAGGACAATAGCTTATGCAAGTATTTTTATTTTATGCCAACATTTCGTCAACTTTGTTAACTTCCTCAGGGCTCAAACAAATTAATTTCTTTGCCAATTTGTAATTTTAAAAATATTCATTCTTAACAAACACATATAGGCACAGATTGCTAAGAATTAATATTTATAAAATGACAAATATACGAAGAAATTAATTTGTTCGAGCACTGAGGAAGTCAACAAAGTTGACGAAACTTTGGCATAAAATAAAAAATACTTGCATAAGCTATTGTCATTATTTCCCTACAACAACTTATTAATTTAATCGATGGGCATAAATAATCAAAATAATATATTTATAATGAAGGATGGATAAAATCATCTGCTTGTTTCCAGTTATTTTTTATTTAATTAAGTGATTTATCCAAATATTTCGAGGTCCTCATATTTATTTGCATCAGAGTACACCTTGATTAAAAAAAAAATTTTAAGAAAAAAATAAAACCGACTTCAAAAAATTAAATGCAACAAATAAAATACCTTAAAAGGTATAAAATAATTATTATCTTATTTATTTTCAACTAAACTACGAAATATTAACATGAAATTACTTTTTGAAGTCGGTGTCAAACAAACTATACATTTAAGCGAGCGTACCAACCAAACGTACTAAGCAAGATCCGTCGAGTGCGATTCATAAAAGGTATCTGTTTGGCACCGACTTAAAAAGTAATTTAATGTTAATGTTTCGTAGTTAAAATCAATAGCTATGGTACTCTAGGCAAAAAAACCTTTTAATAAACACATAAAATAAAAATTATACATGACGTTTCGATCGCTAGATCCTTATCTTGTATGATATGCCGTCATAAAAGCAGACAAATTTATTTTAATAACAATTTAAGACTGAGAATCAATTATCTTATGGGATATGTCAGATCCCCCTCAACCGCTAACTCCATTGCGAATCTTGCTTTCAAGGGAGTTGACTTAACCCTAAATTCATTATCTTTCTGGCATATGATAGATATGTGCTATGCAAGACAATTTTACTCAAGCTATTGTATAAACAAATTGAAATTTCCAGTGAAAGGCGGTAATCAATTTTAGGAACAAAATCGAGTGAGTTTTTAAATAAAATTGTGGTTTCTTAAAAATCTAACGCCACTATAATTTTGCTAAATTGTTCCTAAGAATTTAAGAATCAAATATCTGATTATGTTTTATTCATGTCAGAAGGGATCGCCCTTCTCATGAGTCAAGCACAAATGAGAATCTTGCTTTCTGGACACTTGTGGCTTAATCCAGACGACATCTTTCTGTTTTAAAAAGTGAAAAGTTTACTCGACTTTAATCATAAATTCATTTTGTTCTGTAAATTTATTTTTATCCTCTGTTTTATTTTTGACTCAAAAAACTAAATATTTATAAAAATAAAATTTTTAATATATTTGTTCTTTACTCAATCACACTATTCAATTTTCGCTACAAAATCAAATTAATTAAATTTTTAACAACCAATATTATGTTTTGGGTTTTTACTAAATCCATCTGCAGTGAATATATTTTAATTTACATAAATAGAGAAATTAATATCTGATAATTACAAATATACACATCTTTACAAATCAAAAAGAGTAAGCTGGAAAATATTAAAGAATCATGTACAATGAGTGATAAGAACATATACAACCTTCAAAAATGTATCACAAAAAATGTTAAGGCAGTTGTTTCACCATATGGGTTTTCTTAGGATTTTTTTTTAAATTCAGAAAGATTATTATTTAAATACTTCTGCATCGATTGGGGGCAAAACGAAATTGAAGAACAAAATAGTTTCGGAGATATTAAATTCCAAAGATAGAGTTTTTCAGACTCTTAACATTGCACTATACCGGAAAGTTTACATACTTATTTAATTATAATTAATAAACTCTTCTTACCATTGTTATAAAAAACTAAACCAACATTAAACAATAACTAATACATTTTTAAAAAAAAATTTTAATTCATAGTTACAACACAGTTTCTGAGATAATAATTGATAAATAATGAAAAATTTACACTAAAAACAAACTGGCAACAACGTATATATTTAACCTAGAAAGTGGATTAACTTTTTTACTTTTTTTGACGTTTTTTCGCTTCAGCCATTATCGCAGGAGCTTTTAATCGTTTATTAAGAACTTTTTGTTTAATAAATCGACCTTTATAATATATTTTATATGTCATTTCAAAAATATTCAAGCTCGGACAATGTTGTCAGATTTGTCAAACGATGTGCTAGTAGTGGTACATAAACAGCAAAAAGTTTTGGGCTCATGAATTATGAGTCCTTATTGCCTGTTCTATAATATACTCTAGTATTAACTTTTTGCTAGTATTGTCGCAAAACAAAAAATAAATATTATATTTGAAGATTACTAAGAATGTAGACAAAAATAATTTAAAAATAAGAATTTATCAAAGTTTCGTCTAGTTATTTCTACTTCTTCATTAACTAAGTTTTTTTAATGCAGGAATGAATCTATTTAATAAATTAAAAATCATTATTTTATTTTTTAATTTATTAAATAGGATTCATTTAAACCAAAACATCTGAATTGCTCGTGAAGTCGAAATAAATCCACGAAACGTTAAACTTTAATAAGAATTCTTGTTTTTGAAATTATTTTTGTCCACATCTCTACAAATCTTCAATTAAATTTTTATTACAAACCGTACTCAACCTCCAACTAAAAAACTAGCTCACTTTCAAAGTTATAAGAATTTTTCAAACAGAAGAGATTAAAAAAACATTAACTCTAAGATGTAGCAAATGTTACTTAATTTTTTTAATTTACTTACAATTTTTGAAATCCATCATCAAGATGAAAAGGATCTCTTGTAACATTCAAATTATTATTTGCTTCGAAGAAGAAACTTAAGGATTTCAAAACTTCATAAGGAAAAACAACTTAAGGTAGTGAATCTTTTAGAATAAGATTTTGTATAAAAATTATTCAGCTGAGAATTTTAATCTGAAAACCATGTAGCAAAAATCTCTGAACGCCTTTCGAGTTTATTGCATAATTTCTCCAGCACTCAGACAGATTAATATCGAATTTATTTATGCATTTAACATGGAGAACTTTGAATACTATCGGAATTTTTCAGGCTTGGCTTAAATGGCTAATTCCATAGAGGAAAGGGAAGTGGATCTTCTTCCCAGGTAGTGTTTAGAATTTGAAATCTACCGGATGAACGTTCATTCAGAATTCCTTCTATATAGTCAGCTACTCTTCAGGATTCATACTGAATTTAGAAATACAGTTTTGTTCTGCGTTTAAATTGGCCATGGGTTCGCAAGAATCACAAATGATACTAATTTAATTCTTAACATTCATTTTGCTCCAAATACGGAGGCGTCGTGTTTTTTGCCAAAAGACATCCGTGAGGAAAAAGTGAGAAAGAACAAAAAATGTGACAATTTCTTATTATATTAAATGAGCAATTCTTGTATTATATATGGCTGATTCTCAAAAATAATCGAAAAATGACTTCGATAATTTGATGGTAATTTTTTTTAATAATTATGGAATTTCTTTTGAAAATTTTTATAGTACATGGGCTAATTGTCTAAAATGCTATAGTGGTCCTCAACTTTTTTGAGTTTAAAGGGGGATGAGGGGTTCCATATAGTTCTGGGTTCTGAATAGGTCCAACAAAAATATGTATGCCCGGAAAAAAATATGTTAAATGGTGAGAGACAACATGGAACATAAACTTGTTCTTGTATGGGTTTACTGGACCGTCCCTTAGAACACCAACACCAACAATTTGCATGAGGGAGGTGAGGGAATGAGGATGAGGGAATAAGAAAATGAAACATTATTGGACAAAAGTAGAAAACATAACCTTATAATTTCCTATGTGAATGTACTATACTTTATTTATATTAGAAACACATACAAATATATGATAAATGATACATAAATAAGAGCTTAACTTTTTACAACACGGTGTGAGGGAATGACGGCCTAAAATGTAAACTTGGAAAAAAAATATTTTTAATAGTTTTAACACTAAATCTACTCATACCCGAGACTGGTATATTTCTAAAATATCAATATTGCTAACTTCTAAAATCAATAAGGCAGCCTTCACTATATAATTTGAAATTATGTTTTATTCCTACTTTTACACAAGAGTGAGGGAATGATTTGTTTTTTAAGGATTAATTTAAAAATATATTTTTTTACGTTTACGTTTGTCCTGTTTAAACTATATGCACATTTATGTATAGCCAGTACTATTATAAATATATAAATAAATAATAAGATATCAGACAGTTATAAGAAACTTTTCTCTCTTCTCAATCTTTGAATCTATGTTAATTTGGTGGTTGGGACACAGTGAGGGAATGATTTTTAGGGTATTTACTTGAACATATATTTTTTATTTATGATAAAAAAGATAAATCTGTTTTATAATTTGGTACGTCTGGATATGTTCATAAAAATTTCTTTGTTACGATAACTTAGAATCCCATTTCACAGGAATCAGCAAGGACATCAATTTCGATTTTTTTTTGAGAATCAGCCATATATAATACGTTGCTTGAAAACGTTTCTAACGATGCTACTCTCAGCAAAAACAATATCTTTTCAATTAAAATATTTATATACCTATCATTAACTTTGAGAATTCGAATATTGCCAATTATAGATCATTGATTAACGAAAACTTCCCGATGATGTTAATCATGGTTACTTTTGACATTTGCCTTGGTGCCCGGTGAGTGACGGAGGACAGGCAAGCAACTTGGCCGCACTGAACCAAGGTGATCTGGACGAGTCTCCCCAACAACTAGCTTGAGTACATCTGGGTCAAACAGATCGTTGTCTCTCTCTCTGTGTGTATGCGTGTGTATTTAATTATTCTGAGAGGCTTTTTGGCTTAATTAAAAAGGTTTATTGTGTTGGTCATCTTGAAAGTGAGACGGACTTTGCAGGCAATGCTCTAATCTCTAATGACCAGCCAGCCATGATGATAAGCAGAAACAATTTTTTCTTTTTTGATTCTCATCTCCAATTATTAAAACAAGTAATACAGACGGATCATTAAAATAGATATCATTCTAATTTTAATTCAATTTTATCTCTGCTACCCCAATTAAACCTAAAAAGCAATTCGAGCCAAAATACCTTGCTCTTCGAAGCGAACTAATCTGACATGAAATAATAATAATCCATTACAGCTTGAATTTAATAGAAGAAAATCTCTCGTGATTTCTTTATAAATTTTAAATATCCTCCCGTCGAAAATTTAAATTTAAGGAATGGACATTCCCATTTGAATTTTGAAGAAATTCGAAATTCGTAACACACTCCAATTTACTTAAGCTATTTGTGTTTAAATTTAGAAATGAAAAGTAAATGTTTGAGTTAATTATTTAGTGTGGCTGATAATACTCTATATGACAGATTGGTACACCTCACACAAGTAATTAATTCTCTTAGGGTTTCGAGTTAAATTCCCTAAAAGATATCAAGATCTATTCTCATACAATTTCAGATATAAAATTTAAGCAAAATCTCAAATTTTAATCTTCACTCAATCATTTATTCATTATCAAAATTTTATAATATACTAGTATTTATTTATTATATAAGATTCTCTGAAAAATGAAATTTTCCACAAACTTTAGCTGCTTTTGCTGTAATATAAATATACAAATGTAAAGTAGCAAGACTTATATTCAAGAGTATTAGATATAGAAAATGTTTTTATTTATTAATCTCTGAAATTTATGAAATATTGTACTCTCATCTCAAATAAACTGTGTTTGCGAAATTTCAAAAAAATCGACACAGTAAAATTTGATTTAAATATTCTTCCTTTTCTGCCAGATAAATTAAGTTAACAAAAACACCTGCTTGATTATAATAAAAAAAAACTACAACTGAAATTTCAGAAATTTTTTATCTTCCTTACTATTGTGATTAAATTTTTTTTTATAATATACTCGTATTTATTTATTATATATTCTTCTTCTATAAAATAATAAACATATTTATGAACAAATGAAAGACTAGAGATTGAAGTTGAATGAAAAAATGTATCTGCTGTGAATTGATGCGTCTTTCGAGCTTAACGAGGCTGAGAACAATTACTAATTAATCGGTATGTAGACAGACAGACAGATATACAGACATATTCTCATTCCCATATACAAATAAAACACGGTTAAAACACAAGAGAGCAAGAAAAAGGCAGATCCAGTGATTTGAGAAGTAGTGCATTCAAGTTTATTATGAGAAAAAAAACAGTCATTTAAAATCATTATTATCAAGTTCATATTTTTTATATTTAATAAAAAAAATTAAAAATTAAGTGTTATATGGTAGAATCGGGTTAATGATGAGTTTTCCTTTCATTTTTAGTGGCATTTAGTGCATAAGCCAATTTATATTTTATTTCCATTATTACCCATGGCGTAGGAATAAGGGGGTATATGGATATATTACCCCCCCCCCTCCTACGTAATTATTGTAACTAATAACCGAATATTCAAATAGATAAAAACTAATTGGTGGGGTTAATACATACAAATACACAGTACAATTTTTAAAATTAAAAATGCCTGTGTTAATCTATTCTGGCGAAACTATATATGACCTCAAACGAATGGTCAAAAAGACAATAGACAACTATTTATAAAAAACACTTTTTCTACTCAAGGGACATTAAAACGTAAAGATCTGTAAAAATCTCAACTTGAATTTTTTACAAGATTTTCATTATAAAATTATCGTTTCTATTTTTTGGGTAAGGGAAATAAAAAGAAGTCTAGGTGGGGGGAATATTTTTTCTATATTTAGTAACGGACATCGTTTCAAAAAAGTGTAGGGAATGTGTAGTTTTTCAAAACTCTGTATGCTTTCCTCAAATCGAATTTGCAAAATCACTAGAGGTCAAAATCACTAGAGGACTACTGAATCGGAGGATGATTTTTATTATATTATGTTAGAAGGGCTGTAGCCCCTCACACTCTCGAGAAATGCACTCAAGTGGTACTAAGCAATCCTCAGCAGTCTGTCCTCTGAGTTTAACCTTGAGCTTTGTTGATTAGTTGATCTTTTGAAGACATTTTCAAATTTAGTACCATGGGGGGTGTGGAAACCAAATTAATTAAAGTTTTGTATTATCACGATATTCAGCTTTTACTTCTATAGCCGTTTTTAAAAACTCGAAAAGCAGCGAGAACAAAGGATTTGTTTAGGTGTCAGAAAATCGATTCATGCGTGACTAACAGGGTTGTTGAACTTGCAAAAACACAAATTCTTTAAAATTACCTTGACAAGTGTGAATTTATTGTTCAAGGTCTAGAAATCGAAGATTCACTTGTCATTTAAACCAAAATAAAAAAATATTTTTTTGATATTCAAAAAATGATAAAAAAAAAATCATTTTTACGCAATCATAATAATTAGTTTTTTCGTCATGCCTATAGAGCTGTGTTAGTTAAGATTTTTTAGATCAAAATAGTATTTTTTGTTTTTGAGAAATTTTGTAAAAACTAAAAGAAACAAACAAATAATTAAAATAAAATAAAATAATTACATTCATTGTAATTTCAGACATTTTAGCCAAAACATGTGAAATTAATATTTTTGTAAGCTTTATTTAAAGTTTATTTGTTATTTTTTTTCAAATCAAACTAATTTTATCCATTTCTGAGTTATTCCGGAAAAATACCATTTTTGCACTATTTCTTATCCATATTTATTAATATGAAATAAAAAATTATGAATATAACACTAGTGGTGGTGACTTTTCAACCCGGCGATGCTGTCCAAAAAGTACTCTTCATTTTTTGAAATTTTATTTTAATCATTGCTTTTTTTTCAAATTTCATCGAATACGGCTACACTTTCGTTATTTTCAAATTTAACACCTGATTTTTTAAAAATATATTTTGGGACCTTAACCCTAAACGAACACTGCTTTGCATGAGTGAGAGTAGGAGTCAGAAATTTATTCTTATGATTTGAACTCCACAGTCCCTGAGATGGAAATCGACCATCTTCCACAATGAATCAGCATGTCTTATAAGAAAATCTTCAATTTCTTCTAATTCTATTGCTTTAAGCAAGCTATAGAATTGTCTAAAGTACTGTTAATTATTTTCGATCTTATATATTGAGAGTTATTAGGAATGGATTAGTCCAGAGATTCCCGAATCATTTTCATTTATTCCTTATTTGTATTAGTACTATTTTAATAATTACAGAACAATTTTTATTCGACCAAAACTCGTCTGGACTTTTCTTTGACATGCTTGAACTGGAAGTCCATTGCTATATCTCAGCATTAATAAGTCATTTAGCAATGCAATTTGAAACTTAAGCTAGAATACAGCCAACAACTGAATGATCCGAATCGACTTATCCCGTCTACCCCTTTTCTTCAAGATTGGGGTAGTTTTTATTTTTTTTTCAAAAACGAAAGATACGTTTATTTTTTTAAATCATTGTGCCTAACAAATTATATGATGTGAATTTTTTTTAACTCGATTGAAACATTATGAGAGAATAAATTTGAATGGAGAAAATTGGTAAGATGATTCTAAAGAAGGGGAGTTTTTAAGTGAAAGTCTTGTAGTGCACACATCAGTTGATTTTTTACAGTCAAATGTAAGTTGATTCCCTTTAGATCTTAAGAGACCGTTGCATTACCAAAAAGAAGAGGAGAAAGTGATTAAATGAAAGGGTAGAGACAAAGATGCACCCTGCTTTTAAAGGATTCAAAATTATTTTAAGTGTGGGTAATGAAAGAGGATGGGAGAGAGTTTCTTGAGGTCATTGAGGTAAAGACCCATCCTAATCCCGATGCCGCTGAGATTCCCATTTACACTTTACAGCCTTAACTTTGCTTACAGTCACGAGCCGCCACTGTTTCAAAAGAAGGTTAAAAAAAGAAAAAATCCAAGATAAAAGAGCTATTGAACTGCACTCTCATCCTTATGTTGAATTGAAACAAAAAAAAAAAAAAAAAAAAAAAAATTAAAAAAAAAACGAACTCCAATCAAATCAACTATTGGGAGAAAGAAAGAAAGGTTTGTGTGGAAAGTGTTGAGACCATTCTCTAAGATTTGGCCTTGAGTTGTCTAACTAACACTCTAATAACCGGAAGTTCATGTTTGGAGAAAGTTGTCTAAGTAAATATTACATTATTCTTTGATAATATTATAATAAGCTACCTAGGCTTCAATAAAGAAATGGTATATGCAAATAGGAACAAAGAAAAAACAACAACGCTACTTTCTTTTGGCTTCTGAATTCATAGGAATTTGTCATTTTAGATCTAATTTCATGCAACAGTAAAAAAACAAACCGGATCTTTGCTAATTTTTAAAATAATATAAATTAAAACATTTTTTTATAGAAAAAATTTTGTTAATATTTTTATTACCTACATAAATATTAACAGTGACTTTGTGATTAATGATTACACTGTTGGACAAAAATTTCTCCCTATAAACCTATGGATTCCACTAGAGTTTTATACACTGATTATCATGATATTTCCAGATTTTTTACAACACGTCAGAGTTTTGAGATATTATTGGTCAAAATGACGAAAAGGGCATTTTGATCTATTTTCGAGTCCCATTAGATATTAAACAGTGATATTTGAAATCAAAATATTTTGTTGACGTCATAGAAAACAGCTTCCTCTTTGATTTTCAAATTACCACTTGTTTGTAGCTCAATTAGAACTCGCGTTACAACTAAAATACTAAAACTAAGTGATTATAAAGGATAATAAACATAGATAAAAACATAAAATTTTAGTTATAACTCAAGTTCTAATTGAGCTAAAAACAAATGGTAATTCGAAAATCAAAGAGGAAGCTGTTTTCTATTAAGTCATAAACTATTTTGATCTCAAATATTGATGTTTAATATCTAACGGGACTCGAAAATAGGTCAAAATGGAATTTTTCGTCATTTTGATCGATAATATCTCAAAACTCTGAAGTGTTATAAAAAATGGGAAATATCATGATAATCAGCGTAGAAAACTCTAGTGAAATCCATTGATAGGTTTACGGTTTTTTATTTTAATTTTTTGTCTAGCAGTGTTATTATTTAAGAGTGTAAGATGTTAGAAAATATATAAGCTGTGTAACAGTAGAAATCATGAACTTTTTAATGGTTAATATTTGAAGGCATATAAGCATTCCTTATCAGTGGAAGCTATTCATTTCACCAATTTGTCAGCTCTCAAAATGCAAAAGAGTCAACTATAACAGGAAGGTAACAAATAATTCAATCAAAGTAATCTCGATAACAGTAGCAAATATAAATCATTTTGCATACATAATTGGGACCATTTAATAATACATTTTACACTTAAATATATTTATACAATAATAAAATCAAAAGAAAAGTTTCTGCTGAAACCACCTCGATTCTCGATCAGATAATCTAATCATAATGCATAAAGTGCTTACGAAATCATTCTTACATCTAATTCTGCTGTCGTTTTGAAGTGCTTGTGAAATAATTTCAAGAGTTCGACTCTCTAAGTTAAACATGAAATCTACAATTTCATGTAATTAAAATTTTATTTACAAAAAAGCGGCGAAATGTGAATTAAGCTCATATATCAAAAGCTTCTGTAATTTTATCATCACTTATCTAAAATAATTTTATTTTATAGAAACCCAATTAATTTTCATCAAAATTACTTACTATAACCTTATTTTAAAAAATTAACAATTTTTTAAATCTAAAATTTCTTAAGTAGCTAGGGAGATGACAAATTATCTAAATCTTTTCTTGTGACATACTTTACACCGTTCCTGTTATAGAAATAAAAGATTTTTCCTTAAAAATTGACAAAGTACCTAATTATTTAATTAAATATTTAATTAACTTAAGTGTTTATCAATATACACAACATCTACATATTCATTGTATCAAATGTATGAGAAATTGTAAACTCTCTCTTATATCAATACCAAGTAGAAAATCTTCATACAGGGTGCTTGATAGATGCTCCCTTATTTATTCATATTAAAATATTTTGTTTGGTAAAATTTTTGGAGTTCTTGTGGAACACTTTTGGTTCTATGTAGTAATCAAGTGACACTAAAGTAATTTTAGTATTTAATTGTGTAAGCAGTTAATGGATGAACAATATGAATTATCCACCCATTAAAAATTTGAAACTCTGTATACTTTATCCTTATGACCTTATGAGCTATGCTTAAGAATTTTTACAGATTTTTACCTATTATAATTTTGGAGTTACACCTAAATAAAATACTTCTATATCTTAGTGTTAGTAAGTTATAGACTCCAAAATTATAATAGCTAATAATCTGTAAAAATTTTGAAGGATAACTACTATTATAAGGATAAAGTCTAGAGAGTTTCAAATTTTTTGAATAATTACTTTGGCCGGAATAAAAAATTGATCATTCATGCCAAAAAAACCCCCATGTTATTTATATGGGAAACTTGCATCGCTATGCAGCACAGGTTAAAAATGAGATAAAGACTTGAAACTTGGGGGATATTTTTATTTTATTTCGAACCATATGAGCCTCTGTCAGTCTGTAAAAATTCGAAAATACCCAAAATAATGACCACTCTAATGTACATGTTGTTTCGCCTGAGATGATATCACCAGCACCTAATTATAACAATATATAGTTTATATATAACACTGAAGATGAAAATATGAACGATTTTTTGAAAGCTCGGAAGTAACCAATTAAGGTGTTATTTTTGACCGAAAATCTGATACTTCCTCAATATTTCATGAACAATTATTTAACGAAATTACACTCGGAGTGCTGGATTCAAAATCGAATAGTCTGAGAAGGAGAAAAATTATTTACTCAAGCCAGAGTAGTTGAAGTAGTTGCTCCAAGCACATAAATCACGAGGGCGCAAAATAAGAAAAACCGAAATAAAAATTTGCCAAAACAATTATAAAATTTTGTTTTTGGATTTGCCAAATTTTCTGTAAAATTTACAAAAAATAAAAACTTCTTTAGAATCTTTAGATAAATAAAATTATATTCAACTTAAATATTTTAGGATACATTTATCTGATTCTGCTATCAGAAAATAAGATAAATTTAACATTTTATACATTTAATAAGCTCGTAAAAGTGTATGATTTTTAAACTAAATGTTCAAAATAAATTTCCCCAGATCTCTTCCGCGATGTTTTTTATTATGTTATTTCTAATATTGAAAATTGAATGGAAGACAGTCCAAGGATAAATAGAAATATGATTGCCGATAAAAGAAGATTTATTGGAAAGTTTTCTTTTTATATTAGAAGTTTTTCCTCGGAGACGGATTGGTAGATAAGAATTGAATGGAGGCAGTCCAGAAAAAAATAAAAAAATGATTTCAATAAAATAGTATTTATTGGAAAGTTTTCTTTTTACAGCTTTTTAACCGACGAGACGTTTCGGAGGATCTTCCCTCCTTCTTCAGGGTCTACGATTATTAAATGAAATTGGTCATATTAACATTTTTTTAAACACTTTTGAACCGACGTTTCCCTCCTTATTTCAAGTATTATTTTTTGTTATAAAAGGATGGTGTAGCTACCATTAAATAAATAAATAATTAAACTTAAGAAGGGCTCCATGGCGTTGAATATGTAGTGAATTCCTGACTCAAGCAGCTTCTCCCTCTATCTGATTGTCTGTCTGGATTCCAATTCGGGCTTTCTTCTTTACAATAATAGAAAAAAAATCCTTATATATGGTAGAGTGATTCTTAGACGGATATAACTTTGAAATTTGGCTGGAAATTTTTTTATTAAAATGTTTTCTGATGAAAAAATTAACGAATATACTTAAAAAAACATTCCGAGTTTTCAATAAGTTTTCACTTTTTTCTTCAATTTCGATTTTTTTTTTTTTTTTAGTAACTCTATCTGTAATATATTGGATGGTTTTCTCTGAAACTTACGGATAGATATAAAACTGGGGAATGAATGGAAGGCTGTCAAAGGATAAATAAAAATAACATTTAGGGAAAGCGGTGTTGGTTTATAGTGAAACATATTAAACACAGGAGTTTTTTGACGGGTTATAGTGGTGAAACACCACTATAACCCGTCAAAAAACTCCTGTGATAAATAAAAAGATGATTCCCAATAAAATAAGATTTATTGGAAACTTTTCTTTTTACATTTTTGAAGGATCTTCTATTAAGGATGGCAAAACTAAAAATATCTCTACAACACCATGGAGGACTTATAAATGAGATAAGAAGCAAAATTGTTACATTCTTAAACATCCTTCATTAACTTTTTGAATTCTGAAAAAGATTAAAAGTTCCTCCGAAACATCGGTTCAAAAGTGTAAAAGAAACGTTTCCAATAGATACTCTTTTATTGATACCATCTTTTTATTTTTACTATGTTTGCCTTCCATTCAAAATCTTTAGTTTTATATCTGAAATTATTTTGTACTATGAAATAGTTTATTAGTAATAAAGCTGTTGAAGCTTTTATTTTTGTGAATAATTTGATTAAAATTTAAATTATTTATGAACAAGAACAAATACAATACAACTACGACGTTTCTATCGACTTATTCTGCAATCGTTCTCAAGTATGAGCACCCACTCCGATTTTAGGTTAACAAAACGTTTTAGTTGTATGGTATTAGTTGTTCTTATGTCAATAAATAATTATACTTAAATATGAGAGGCGACTGTGGGTCAGTGACTAGAGTGCCGGGTCGCTGACTCGAAGTACGCTGGTTCTCGGCATATCAGATATTTGCAGTCGCCTCCTCTTGGAAATCAATGGCAACCTACCAAGAGTATAATTGCCTAGTCAACCTTTCCAAACTAGCCGTTCGGAACCGGCGTTAAAAAGTAGGTCCCTTATATCTGTGAAAAAACAGCTAAACACACTCAGCACAGGCATATGTGGAGAGGAGCCGAAACGTCAGGGAGACCTGATATGACACTTAAAAGAAGAATTAAATATGCGTGATTTCGCTAAAAATTCAAACTATGATATAGTTAGTTTTCACCCTCCGATTAAAAAAGTGCCTTCTGAAAACTCGGATTTTCCCCTCTCATTTGGTTGTGCGTTGAGATTGGGTGGGCCGTCGACCGTGTAAGACCTTAGGGGCGTTGTCAGGCGAAAGCGAGCGACCGGGCGGGGCACCCGACCCACCCGGCTCGGCTGTTGCAATCCACACACTTCATTCATTCATTCAGAAACCGATTCGAAAACGACTTTACAAATTATTTCACTTTTGATATGCCGTCCCTTTGATCCGATGGCTTTCTTCTTTCATTATTATTTCCCACTTCCCACTTTAGCACATTTTTTTTATCCATTATTATAGGCTCTGTAATAAGATTTGGACTGAATATATTATATCCCATTTTAAATATAAGGTATCAAAACTAAATTTTATATTTAAATATTTTATAGTGAGATTATAAGCTGATTTTCTTATTTGGACTAAATTTTGCACAATTATAGTTTTAATGCAGTGTTTCCCAACCAACCTCTTTTGGTTGACGGCACACTAAAAATATCTGGAATTATTTGCGGCACACAAATTAAATTTAAAAACATTTTTTAGTAACCGCTTAGTTAATTACAAATACTATTTCAAAGATACAAAACCCATCCAATATTAATTATTTGTCAAAAACCCTCGCGGCACATTTGACAATCTCCTGGGGCACACAGGTTGAGAAACACTGCTTTAATGCCTCAGGGAACTATAAATACAAAAATTAACGCCCTAAAATGACCAAGGTGTGGGGTCAGGTGTATATGGTAGTAGAAATTTTTTTGCATAACGTTCTTATAATTGACTAAAGTGTGAAGTAAAATCATTTTAAGCATTATTTTTTTACTTTATCCATGGGCAAAGTATTATAATTGGTCTCGCAGCAAGTGTGAGTCCTCAGGTAAAGACTACGGAACCCATGGTGTTAATTAAAGTCACAAATTGTAGTATTCAATATGGTTGAATTTTACCACGTGACTGACTGTTTTCCCAAAAATTACATGGGGTCTCGCCGAGAGGCCAAAAAGTGCGATTTTTTCATTTAGTGCGTGCGGATGTATGGATGTATATTGATGCATGTATGGATGGATGGATGTTATCGTTTTTTCCGTCCACGATTTTTTCCATACCGTTACTCCGAATGTAATAAAATTGAAAACCTACCATTCTTTTAACAAAATGAAGCGCTCATTAGTTTTTGGTACATATTGGACCTCAAACATTAGTACTATATTTCAGTACTTTTTTAGTTGTTTCTAAATATCTTGAAAATGACATAACCAATTTTGATGAAATTTAATTAAAAGGTTAAATAAAGTTTTTAGTAAAATTATATTTTAAAGTACTTTAGTCTAGAGTAAGATGGTACTTTTTTAATACTTTAAAATTTATTCATTTGATCGTTTTAATATAGCTCATTTAACCTAACTTAAGAATGGATAGACTTCTCTCTGTGAAATGCTAAAAATTTGGGAGGAAATTTTATAAGTAACCATAGCAACTGCGTTGTTTTATTATCCGTTACCTTTGCTGAAGTCATAGAGGAATCAAATTAAAACAAAAAATAGCGATTGATTCTGATCTAATACTTGAGGAATAACAATTCTATCTTGAATTTTCCACGTTTCGGTTTTATTAGTAAACAGTGCTGAAGACCTGGAGGAATCGAGCTTACATAAAAAATAGTGATTGATTCTCATCTAATACTTGAGGAATAACAATTCTACATTGGATTTTTGACCTTTTGGTTTTATTGGTAACCAGTGCTGAAGACATAGAGGAATCGACTTAAAATCAAAAATAGCGATTGATTCTCATCTATTACTTGAGGAATAACCATTCTACATTAGGTTTTTGACGTTTCGATTATTATTGGTAACCATCGCAGAAGACATGAAGGAATCAGCCTAAGATCAAAAATAACGATCGGTTCTTATCTATTACTAGAGCAATAACCTTATTGCATTCCATTTTTGATGTTTTGACTATTAATGGCAACCTCTACTGAAAACGTACTCAAACTTGAGTTGTTTACCAAAAAATAATTTAGTCTTTTTGATTTTAAGTCGATTCTTCCACGTTTTCAGTAGAGGTTGCCATTAATAGTTAAAACATCAAAAATGGAATGCAATATGGTTATTTCTCTAGTAATAGATAAGAATCGATCGATATTTATGATTTTAAGCTGATTCCTCCATCTCTTCAGCAATGGTTACCAATAATAATCGAAGCGTCAAAAATATAATGTAAAATTGTTATTCCTCAAGTATTAAATGAGAATCGATCATTATTTTTGAATTAAAGTCAACATGAACTGCAAATTGCAAGTGATATCTGATTAATAATAAAGGAATAAACATATTAATATTTCAAATGAATTTGGATAAAGTTTAGCAACGATCCGTTGCAGTTTATTTTTTAAATGTTTTTAATTACAAAACGACTAAAAGATAATATAAATTTTGAGCATTCTAGTCGTGAAACTCCAAATAATTATAATTTAGTAAATTAAAATAAATGTTTTTTAAGGGAAGTTGTCATATTATTTTTACTGACATAAATGGGCGAATGAGGGATGGATGATAAGATTGATAAGATAAACCGAGGGGTGAACCGCGACCTAATATCCTGTTCACCTACTTCCACTTCCACTTCCAAATATTTCCAAGTACTTCCAAATATTTCCAAGTATTCCAAATATTTCCAAGTAATTCCAAATATTTCCTAGTACTTCCAAAATACTTCCAAAGAGGTGTAGACCTACTTCCAATCGCGGATCACCCCTTGAGATAAACTAACTAACAATATTTTGTTCGAAAATTTAAAACATTTTATTTATTTTTAACGCAGACTCTGGCCTTGTGTCCATTGGCTACCCCGAGCTCCTCCGTCCAACCTGGGATTCATAGCATCCTGGTAAGTTAATTTATTTCTTTATTTTTAAATTAACATTTTCCAAAAAATATATTCTGCGTGATTCTATTACTTACAACAAGATCAAAATTTGTGCATAGTAATGTCTCGAATGTGGAGAAAATTCATTTTCAAGCATAATTTTGTAATTAAAAGACTGATAATGAAATGGAAACCTTCGAAACTAATAAATAAATTAAAAATATTATATAATGACTTTTCAACCAGGGGATTCTGTCCAAAAAAGTACCCTTTATTTTTTGAAGTTTAATTTTATTCTTCGCTTTTTTGCGAATACGGCATCATTTTTTAAATTTAATATTAGATTTTTAAAAATATATTTTTAAACCTTCGGCCCAAACGGATACTATTTTGTGTGAGTGAGGATAGGAGTTAGAAATTAAATCTTGTGACTTAAACTCCACAGTCCCTGAGATGGAAATCGACCATCTTCCACAATGAATCAGCCTGTCCTATAAGAAAATATTAAATTTCTCCTAATTCTATATTCTATAACCAAGCTATAACTTGTCCATAGTTTTCTTAGTTATTTCAGATCTTATATATTGAGAGCTGTCAGAAATGGATTATTCCAAAGATTCCCGAATCATCTTTATTTATTCCTTTTTTGTATTATTACTATTTCAATAGTTCCTCAGCGAGAACAATTTTTATTCGGCTAAAACTTGTCTTTGCCATGGTTGAACTGGAAGATATACTACGCAGGGAATTCAAACCTTCTATCGGCACCCTTTTCTGAAAAAGCATTAATTTTAATTGCCACTTTTATTTCTAGAACCAATAAATATACTTTTCAAAACTAAAAACGTTTTTTATAGAAATATGGTATTTGAAACAACGGATAATAATTTGAAAATTTAAAGATCCTCCGAAAATTTTTAAGTCGACCTCATATATTTATGAAAATACTCTAAATATTTTAAATTTTAGGATGCGCCTCATCCTCAACATATATATATATATATATATATATATATATATATATATATATATATATATATATATATGTATATAGCTGTATATTTATATTCGTTATACAGGGTGGGGCATAAAGATCTACCACCTTTTGAAGAGGTATACAAAATAAAAAAATTTAACTAGAAATAAACTGAATATATTTTGAAAAGAACATAAAATAAATATTTTTTTAAATGTGTTTTAAACATTATATCAGTCGAAAAAAAGGGGGGGGGGTCAAAAATGAAAATTCTAGCCCTTTCAACCAAACTCAACCAAATTTTATATACATATTCTGTGGACCCCCAGAAGGCTAGAAATGCAAAAACTAACCACCCAAAATGGGAGGAGGTCAAAAATGAAAATTCTAGCCCTTTCGACCAAACAATGTATACAAAATTTGGTTAGTTTTTGCATTTCTAACTTTCTGGGGGTCCACACAATATGTATACAAAATTTGATTGAGTTTGATCAAAAGGGCTAGAATTTTTATTTTTGACCCCCCCCCATTTTGGGTGGTTAGTTTTTGAATTTTTAGCCTTTTTGGGGTCCACAGAATTTGAATACAAAATTTGGTTGAGTTTGGTCGAGAGGGCTAGAATTTTCATTTTTGACCTTCCCCCTTTTTTGTCTGATAATGTTTAAAACACAATTAAAAAAAAATTATTTTATGTTCTTTTCAAAAATATATTACGTTTTTTTCTAGTTAAATTTTTTCATTTTTTTATACCTCTTCAAAATGTGGTAGATCTTTATCCCCCACCCTGTATATAAATGTATGTTCCTATACCAATATGTTTATTTGCAAAAAACGTTCTATCCAGCTAACCCTTAGAAATTAATTAAAAGAAAGTGTTATCATTATGATGCCAACGCCATGTTGCAAGCATATAATGCCATAGATCTTACGAATTAACATCTATATGATGTGGTTAGTTTTTAGCTGAATGACTCTCAAGTGTACTAGATGACCGTTCTAATTGAATTAATACCCAATCATATTTTTTAAAAATCATGTGATTCTATTGACTCAATATTATTCTGAATCACTGTTTGGACGTTGACTAAAATTAATGAGAAAAATCGGCGAAAAAAATTGAAAAAAGCAAAAAAAAAAAAAATATTTGATTGATGACATGAAACTTTTCTATTTGTTGATTTTACCAAGGATCTGAATTATTTATTATTCTCAATCACTCTTTGGCTCTATTGACTCAAAGAAATGAGAAAAGTTTGGTTATTTCAACATTTTTTCTGAAGTCTATTTTTGCTAATTTTTTTCATTGGGTCGATAGCCAAACAATTAATAGTGATTTTAAAGATACGTCTGCTCAACTTTGACAGTAGAATTAAAGACAAATCATTCAAATAATTTTATTACTTTATCCATAGCATTGAATAGCGAAGGTCTATGAGAGAATTCCATTTTCAGCCAGTCACAACTTAAATCAAATATTGTTGAATTGATTTAGGTCGAATTTTAGAATCCGATCAGTTCGACAAAAATAACACAAGGTAACACAAGATCGCGGGCAGAGTCCAAAATTAATATTTTGTTCTATTTTTTTTTTTTTTTCGTCATCCGGATGCACGAATGAATTGATGCAGTTTTTGCGTCGACGATTTCTATCACACTATTTATTTAACCATCAGAATTTAAAAACTTACCATTATTTTAACAAAATAAAGGCCTGACCAGTTTTTATTATATGTAAATTTATTTAGAGCAGGTTTAATAGTTTTTAGCGGAACCAAATAAAACAAAAATAAATAAAATGCAATGGATCGTTGCAAGACTTTATCCAAAGTCATTTGTAATATTAATATGTTTTTTCCTCTATTAGTAATCAGATATCACTGGCTATTTGAATCTCGTTGACTTAAAATCAAAAATAACGATCGATTCTCATCTAATACTAGAGGAATAACCATTCTACATTGGATTTTGGACCCCATGTAGTTTTTAGCAAAACCGTCAAGTGCTAAAATTCAATCTGATTTAATACTAGAATTTGAGACTTTATTTGAGACCATTGGTTCCGTAGTCTTTACCTGAGGACCCTTAGAAGTTGCGCTTGGCTCGAGACCGATTCAAATACTTTGCCCATACTTCGCATTGGATAAAGTTAATAGCAAAATCACATTAATAAAATGGAAATGAGGCAGCGTTTTGGGAAAATTCGAATGTTTGTATGGTAAACTATACCTTTTCTAAAAACTAGTTTTTATTATATGTAAATTTATTTAGAGCAGGTTTAATAGTTTTTAGCGGAACCAAATAAAACAAAAATAAATAAAATGCAATGGATCGTTGCAAGACTTTATCCAAAGTCATTTGTAATATTAATATGTTTTTTCCTCTATTAGTAATCAGATATCACTGGCTATTTGAATCTCGTTGACTTAAAATCAAAAATAACGATCGATTCTCATCTAATACTAGAGGAATAACCATTCTACATTGGATTTTGGACCCCATGTAGTTTTTAGCAAAACCGTCAAGTGCTAAAATTCAATCTGATTTAATACTAGAATTTGAGACTTTATTTGAGACCATTGGTTCCGTAGTCTTTACCTGAGGACCCTTAGAAGTTGCGCTTGGCTCGAGACCGATTCAAATACTTTCCCCATACTTCGCATTGGATAAAGTTAATAGCAAAATCACATTAATAAAATGGAAATGAGGCAGCGTTTTGGGAAAATTCGAATGTTTGTATGGTAAACTATACCTTTTCTATTTTCTACTTATTTAAATCTTATGTACAAATTATTCTTTTATTCATATTTGATGGCATGCTAAAATTCTATAGCTCTGAAGCATTCCATCAACAACTAGGGGCGCCTAGCTCTTACGCAGCTTTCACTCTTCTCTGTGCAAAGTGATGCCTAAATTCAGGCTCTCCAATTTCAAAAATTAAGTCAAATTCAGACTACATTTTGAGGATTTCAATTAGTACAGTTATTTATTTATATTTTATGATTCAATATTTTTCTTATACGTGTAAAAAAATGAATTAGTTAAAAAGCTCCTAAATGAAAAAATAATTCAAATTCTAGTTCGATTTCGAACAAGAACTATAATATTCAATTATTTTTATTTTCATTCGTGATTGTAAAAATGAAAAATTATTACCTTCTCTTTTCGCTGATCAATGGGTGAAGTTCTCCAGGCGTCCGGAATATTGAATTTACTCATAAATTCAGTCAAAAATACTAAATATTTTTTTATTCGTATTATCTATTGTTTATACTGTCCAAGTTAAAAGAAGGCAAAGTTAAATTATTACGTCATTGTGAAGGTACATCTCTCGACCGCCTCTTTTACGGAAATCAGGTACCGGAAGTGACCAGCCAGTCACAAAAGAGTCACCAATTACATATTTCCGGACTTTATATGAATGCTTATGATAAAATCAGGTAAGATTTAAATGTATTTGTAGTTGTTTCGAACCGAGCTATTCAACAGCCTTAGTAAACTTTTATTTTCATACGAGATTTTCGTGCGTGCCCTTTTTTTCGTGCCCTCCGGGCTGGTGCTCTAGCGGGCAGCGTCTCGGTCCAAAAATTTTATTCCTCTTAAAAAACCACACTCCAAATGTATACCGGTAAACTACCGAAAATATATCGTCTTCTTAAAAGTTTCGCCTCTTTAACTTTTGTGTGGCGAGGGGGGGGGGGGGGGAGGAATAATGATCAATATATTTAATGTTTCTTAATTCAAAATGAATTGAAGTCTTTCATTTCAAAATTCAAGTCCAAATTATAAATTAGAATTTCAAATTTGCCTGGTTAATGAAAATCGATTGGAGCCTCGCTGACAATTATGTTTCAAATTTGCCTCGTTAATTAATATATATTTAATGTCTCTTAATTTAAAATCTATTGGTGTTTTTTCATTTTCATTCGAGTTCAAATGAATACAATATTATCTCGACACAAAGTCCAAATCAAAAATATCTAGTTTTAGTAAGAGAAATCAAGATAGAAATATTAATGTCACAATGGAGTAATCGGTAGAGCCAATGACTATAGTTCAAGAGTTCGTCGGTTCGATTCTAGGCAAGAGCGTAATTTTTTTAGAGAAATTTCTCTAAGCGTTGTTACAAATTAATCTAGATGAATATTATATAGTATTCCGAGTCACCGGTCCTAAGTGGTGAATAGGCCATTCACTGTCACTGCTGACCGACTGTGGAATTCATTACCTTCATTCACCCGTTCATCTTCATCATCACTTATATTCAATCGTGGTCTCTTGGCATGTATTCGCGGGGGCGGGTTTCGGGAGTGAGCGTCTCTTTTTTGGCGTCTCTCTTTTATGGTGTCCTTTTCCCCCTGCTGGCTCTCTCACCTTCCTTTCGCTCGAGTTTTCTTTTTCGCACACACTTGTTTTTATTTTTCTCTTCTTTGTTTTATGTTAATTATTCTTTTTTACTGCTCATATGAGGCAAACTGCCTCAGAGCATTGTGTAAATTTAAATTGTAAGAAATTGTAAGAATTTTTACTATTATAAAATGGAGTAATGGACAAGAATCGGAAGCTTGCTTAGATGTAATAAACCCATCAAATGAATACATTTAAAGAATGAAAATGTACTTTCTTACTCTGGGGTAAAATAATTTAAAATATAATTTTACTAAAAACTTTATATTACCTTTTTTGTGGTCTTCAGGGTGCTTAATTTTATCATAAAATTGGTTACACTTTTATTTCGTGTTATTCTGATGAAAAAACAAAATCTCCCTACCGTTTGAACCCCTTAAATAAAATAATGGAAGATTTCATTGCTGAAGATGTGGAAAAAACTTAAAATCAAAAATAATCCGTGATTCCCGATTAATATTGAAGGAATAATAATTTTATTAATATTTAAAACGACTATATGGATGGATTAATTCTATTTAAAAAAATGTAAAATCAAAATCTTTTTTTAAAGTTATTTTATTTTTTGCTGGAAGAATCATATTACAAAAAAATAGTTCAATTTAAGCATTTGTTGTTGTTTGTTTGTTTATTTGTTTTATTTATTTAGTTACCAAGCACCACAAATTATTATTTGACTAGTTTTAAGGCTAGGCCCATCCGTGTCTCTTGACACATAAACACCAAGTGCGAGCCCAAAAATTATAAATATATATACATTTACTCATCTTTAATACAATATCTATGGATTGATTGTTTTTTCATTTTTTTTTCTCTCAAAGAACAACATTTCATTCGACAACGGAATAAAACATATACAAATACATCAATACATTTGCGAGCACAATTAATTACTCTGGATAACATTTAATTGTTTTGGAAAGAAGTGATATTAGGCCTGGTATTTTACAGCCAAAGCAGCTCTAACTAAACTCATACTGAGAGGAGATGCAATTTTCGAGACGCTGTGTGTGTACAAAGGATACAGAACATCGGGTGGAAAATATCACCCCCTTAACTTTGATAGAGAATAATTATGATAAAAAAAAAAATTAGGTTGGAAAATCTTTATTTTTAAGTATATAGAATAAATGAAGTGTTGAAATGACATTTCTGGTTATGCACTCTTTTAATTCTTCTAAGTCCAATAAAATCAATTTGACTTTCATTTTTTTTTTATTTTAGTTGCATGCATACGATAAGCTTGAATAGAAGAGTGTATTGCAACAAAAATTCGTTATTGGTCTGTTAATCTGTCTGTAAACACAATAATTAATAATCAAGTTGCAGATTTGATGATTAGGTGGTTGAGTTGTTTATCGAAAGAAAATTTTCTGCTGAAGCCATCTACGAAGATAGCACATTTTTAATGAGAAAATCTCATCTGCCTGATATGCCAACAACAAGTGCGAATTTGGAAACTTGAAAAAGCCTACAATCGATCAATAGACTTATCCTCAGCCCCAGAACTAAGTGCCGAAACTTCGTGAATTTTAATCCTTTAGCTACGGGTACAACTCGATACTAAGCCAAACCCAAAAAATGATTCGATTTGAGCATAAATTTTATTTGTTCTTATAAATAAATATCATTGAGAACATTGCTTAGACTTAAATTAAGTTTTTAGTCGTCTATTTTCGACCGCCGTACATAATAATAATTGGTTAAAAATTAAAACGTTTGCGGTCGGAGGACCCCGTCAGGAACGTAGTTCCTTACGTTATTTTAAAAATATTAGAATTTCTAAAATACGGACAAAAATTTTATCGTCCTTAAAAATCACCCTCCATAAATACTGGCTATTATTAATACATAATAATTCTATAACTCCATTATTTTCTTGAATATATTAAATATTGTAAATCCAATTGTTTATAAAAATCTTTAGTTTTTAAAGTTGAGAATTATTTAATTAACTCTATATGAAATTAATATTATATACAAATTTTACATTATCTAATCAAAATAAATCAATAACTACTTTATGATTAAAATGACAATTTTTTTTTACATTTTTTTTTATTCAAGATTTTGGATTTAATTTTTTATTTCCGCCTTGGGCTTCGGTCGCCTGGAGTGGGCACTTGCGTTACGTGACGATTTCTGCCAATTCTCTAAGCTCCGTAAAGGAACTTCGTTTCAAAAATAGTAATCGTTTCTTGACGATCACGATCGCAGACTTGGTAAATCGTTTATTGATATACATTATACAAAGTAAATAAAAGTATCAAAATGTATTAAACTGAAATATTGATTTATTTCATTTATTGTTGTCGTCTATTGGCAACCCTCTTTAGTTAAAAAATATGAATGGTCTATTGTCATATGCCGGAATTAAAGCCAGACATACTAAATA
Source organism: Forficula auricularia (assembly GCA_024734495.1). Taxonomy (NCBI): domain Eukaryota; kingdom Metazoa; phylum Arthropoda; class Insecta; order Dermaptera; family Forficulidae; genus Forficula; species Forficula auricularia. Next base: position 35,553 of record JALMQS010000087.1, on the reverse strand, counting down.
AATTATTAACAAATGGAGATAAAGGGTTATAGAGATTTTCTCATTAAAAATGTGCAATCTAGGTGGATCTTTTTTTTATAATAAACCAGTGTTTTTCAATCTTTTTTATCTTTTACAAATCCATTTTCTTTCGCCCCACTTCAGATATATAGAGGGATATCGGGAGGAGCCCTTCACAGGCTGATAATCACTATAATAAAAAGACAAATCTCAGGGATACAGAACTTGAGTTAATTTATCGGCTCAATATATTTTAGCAAGATTTAATTTAAACTTTACAGTTTTTAGGGTTTTCTCCAAATTGGTCTATTTTTTCTATATTTATTAAGAATTACATAGGTATTCTTTCTAGTCGATAATTTTTATAAAAGTCGTATATTCTGAAGCATTTACCTATTTTCTTCCGTTCCTTTTAGGTTTTATATTTTCTGAAAACTGGCTTCAACAGTTTTTTTTTTAATTTATCAGTCTTGATTTTCATCTATTATATATTATAATTTTCATAAAAAAATTATTTTTGTGAGAATATATATACAGGGTGTCCCGCAAATGTTGGGACAAGCCTCTAGTGGAGGTAGGGCACATCATAAGGGTTAACACTTGCATAAGAACCCATGGCCGGAAAAGTCAGGGTAAATGTGGTAGGAGAGGTAGAAAATGGGAAAGGAAACAAGGGAGTGATTAATTTGAAACATTTATTGGACATGAATACAAATGGTATGGTATGATACAATGACGTTTCTGAGCATGGGTTCCTATGCAATTCCTAATCCTTATGATGTGCCCTACCTCCCCCAGAAATTTGTCCCAACATTTACGGGACACCCTGTATATATGATAAATTTGTTTGAAACACAAAGATCATGAATTCACGACCTTATATTCCAGCCACTGCATTTTTTAATCTGCAACTTTAATAATAAATAAATTTACTTTTAATATTGTTTTTAGTTATTGCATTTTAATGTTATTAATGCGAGATGAGAAAAGTCATGTGGTGTACACTACACTACACAGTAAAACTAAAAATCTGCCTTCAATTAAAGAGTTATCTGTAGAAATGTTTCTCCTTGAGAAAGGCGGATTACTTTTTGAAGAGCAATGGATTAAATCATTTGTTTGCGTTATTCAAAGGGATTGCAAAAGGGTGGGCGGGCCTTAAGTGCCAGAGAGAGATGGATATTTTGCTCTTCTCTCTTTTCTACTTGTTTAGGAAAATAGATATTTATGTATGTATATATACTTATATTATACAAATTATAAACCATGCAACTATCAGGGATATGTGTATGTGTGTGTTTGCGTCTGTCAGTTTGTGTGTATGTGTATGTGAATTACGATAAACCCATTTTTTTTTTATCTATGTACATATTTTTCTGTTTGACAATATGTATGCACATGTACTTATACTGAGAACTTATAGACTAGAATAAGAAAACTTAAAAAAATGATGGTTTTTATGTCACAATCAACAAACATAATCAGGGGCTGGTCAATTCCAATATAAAGGAAATTATATATACTTTAGAAGGAAAAAATATTAAGAAATATTTTTCTTTAAACATAGGCAATGCGGATAATAAAATTTAATATATAATTAGTGACCAAATTACTTTACTTAGTAGATATAAACTCATATAATATGGTATTTCAAATATTATGTATTTATTAAAATGGGATTTTGCCGATAGTAGCGGTAATTTACATTCAACTCTCGTAAATATATAGTATTCCTTGTATAAGAAGAATGTAAGATTGATTTTAATATACAGTGAAACCCCTCAAATCCGAACGCAATAAAGAGAAACTTATTTATTTAGTCATAAAACAATTATGTATATAATCTACATTATAACCTTATTTTACATAATTAGTTGAAAAATTAACAAAGAATTATTGTTAGCATACCTAACAAAGTGTAAATGAGTCTATATAATTAAGTCATCCAGGATTGAAAAACGGTAAAAGTTGGTTATTGAAATTCTTTAGGTTAATTACTTTGCAAAAACAATGAAATAATAATAGAAACACACAAAATATCACTTAATCTTTCACTTGATATCAGTTATCTTCAATTGTCGAAGCTGCCTTCGGCTAATCCGAACAAATTGAAATCCGAACAGGCTACAGCCCCAATTAGTTCGAATTTGAGGGGTTTCACTGTAATTCAATTTCAATTTACTTTCACTTATTACAATTCTAAGTGAAACTATGTGATAGCTTAAATACTAGAAGTATTTTTTCAAATCATTTGATCAACTAATTTCAGCCCCTGGTAGTATGTTGATTGAAATTAAAAAAAGAAAAACAAAAAACAATAACATCAAAAACAAAGATTGTCAATTAGTTTTAACAAATTCATATAAGTAGTTTCTTTTTATTTTATTTATAATTTTTAAATATTTATATATCTTGTCTAAATGATTCTATAATAAAATAAATAAATTGGAATTAATATCTTCTGCTTCTTTTGTTCTTGTCGCAATTCATGTTCAATATGATAATTAATCTATTTATTTAAATAGACAATTCAAACATAATTCGGGAGAGTATTTCATATCTATTTTATAATTATTCTTTCTTTGAAAACAAAATTAAAATTAAGAACCTCAAAAATAAAACCATGGCCCTGAAAATATTGACTTTTTCACAATCTTGAATATTCAGGGAATGTTAAACTTAGATCTTATAATGACAAACTGTTCGTAAATTCTCATTTTATTTAGAAGCAGAAAATTTTTTTATTTATTTTATTATATAATATATATTTATTATTATTATTAACATTTCATCAACTTATTATTGTTATAAGTAGATAAATAAAGTGAATTTGAAATTAAGAAATATTTAGTAGAACTGGATAGTGGACCTCAATTCTTTTTTTTTAATGAAACATTTGCCACAACATTTGCCCAAACATTTGCCGCAAACTTTTTTTATATAGCCTTTCAGCTATCATATTTTATTAGTAGTTGGAAAACAGACTGTAGATAATTGGTAATATAGACATTTTTCTAGTTATTGAAAAAAACAACAACATATTTTATTCAAATATAGTATGATAATACATATTTTTGCGTCGCCATATTTCACTTTTTAAACTCATGTCAGCTATCCAGTTCTAAATAAAAAACAAAAAAACAATTTTTACACAAATATTATTAATTAATATTTTCAAAATAATAAAGCATTAATTTGTTTATTCATTTTCGAATTTTTTTGATATTTAAAGAAAGAAATAGATACGATCATGTCAACATTCAATAATTCTTAATCAACCAACTTACGATAAGTATTTAAGCTCTTTAGGGCCTGTTTCACTAACAGATTAAATTCATTCGATCAAGCTAATCTAGTTTAGGAAGATTCCTGTCCATGATTATTATTTTTTAATTTTAAATTCGTAGAAATGTGAACAGGTTTAAAAAAAAATTAAATAATAATCCTCGTTGAACGTTTCGTTATTTGATTACTACTTCCTCAGCAACTTACTTTTAATGTTTTCAGGTCATTAATACTATTTAATGAATTTAAATTCGTTATTTCTAAGAGGACCTTCATATCCCAATTTCCAAAAATTACTTAATGACGCTTAGAATGAGCACACTCTAGTTAGCCCATAAATGAGAAATTAAGGATCCGATAATAAATTAAGTTTGAGTTGCTCTGGAAAATGGGAAAGAAACTATATGATACAGTATAAATAGACAAACTATAATAAAACTGCCAACAACGACAGTTTGTTGAGTGACCAGCTCAAATCAGCTTATTAAATACGACATACTTGGAAAATGAAAGAAGACTATAGGACTATTATTTTTTTTCATTATCATCATCTTCATCAAGTATACAGTCCTAATATTTGTTTGATGCAACATAAAGAAATTATTTATTATTATTATTTTCTGTTCTGTTTAGATTTTTGTTTTTGATTTTTTTAAAAGAAAAATGAGTTTAAAAATATCAAAACTACTCTATTTTAAAAACAAATCATGATTCATTATTAATAAAAATGCATAAATCTAACATGGTCAAAAATATTTTAAATACATACTGGTATTGTAGAGAACTAACCTCAATAAACAATAATTTAAACATTCAAGGACTTTAATTAAATTTTTTCAAGTTGTATTTATTCTATTTTTTGTATGATATATTTCTGGAAAATATAAAAATATAAGATTAATTTAATGGTGTTTAATATTTAAGAGAAAAAATGTTAGTAAAACGCATTTAAAAATGCTCGAATTAAAATGTTGATTAATACTTTATCGAAATCGTTGTTGGTGAAACTAGCCCTTATTGATTATTATTAATCATAATTGGTTCAATTAACTTTATTAAAAAGTAAAGATTGTTTTTTGTTTTTCTTTGTTTCCCTTATCACAGTTTATATCAATTTTTTCTCGCACTTTATCAATAAGTGATCTAACAATATATAGTTCGGCAAAATATGACATGCGTACCTTGAAAATACAGTCAATGTATTTAGGGATAAATCTTTTGCTTACTTCTTTAGAGAACTCTATATCTTTCCTGTTTTTATTTTTTATTTTTGTCATAGATTTTAAATTGATTTATTTTTAATTCTTTCATTGCAGTAATAATAATTATTTCAAGAGCCTTGTAAACATTTTCGAAAAAATGTGCAAAAAAATATTTTTTTTTTAGAAAAAGAGAAAATTAAAAATTAAATATTTAATTCTATGCATGATTGAGATAAATCAATGATCACATTAAATAACAAAAAAGTAATTAAACTTTTTCTTTCATTGAAAACAAAATTCCTCTCTCTTATTAATTCAAAATAAATATCCCCAATAAAATTATATAACCCCTTCAATTGGCTTAAATATATTTGTCTCAAAATGTCCCGGAAAGACTCAATATTCTCATTGGTCTCTAATAGATCTATCTTAATAATTTATTTTAATACTCGTATAGCCACCGAGGACTTGTGCCTCTAAGCAGGTCGAGGAATAAAGATTTATTTATTTATATCAGTTGCCAATTGAATACATTGCAAAGTGAAAACACCATTATATATAATTCGGTCTTTCTTTGTGATTGGAATTGATACCTGCTCAAACCCTTTATAAACGAAATTATTCAATTATGTTTAGTGTTTGGAAAATTTTTTACTTTTTCCCCAATTTTTTTAATTGAAAAATACTTAAAGCTGCAAGTATTCTAAGAATTTCTCTGATTTTTCAGGTCATTGAGTAAATGTTCCTGTTGTATAAATAAAATTTATTTAAGAGTTTTCATCTACTTTATAAATTAAATATTTTGTGGATAACGTCATCAAAATAGTCATTTAAAAAATCTTAACTAATATGATTAAAAAAATAAATAAATTTCAAATATCACTACAGTTTTCAAATTATTATAAAGTCTGTTAATTTATTTTTTGGCACGCAGTCATATTTTTTTGCCAACTACGATCTTGTTAAAACAATCTTATTATGATCTGGTAACTTGAATGCTTCTTACAAAAACTTCATATCATATACATATAAATATAATTATAATATAATCTTCTTGATTGTATTATTTTAAGAAAAAAAATACACTTCTTTTATATCACTAAAATAATGATCATAAACGTTTATTTGAACATAAAACATTTCGGGAGAAATTTTGTCTTAATTATATATAAAAAAAAATCATCGCACGTAAATATAAATATTTTTGAAAATCTTGACAATCCTACAAAATGTCTTGGGATAGAGTTACTTTCAAAAAATAACAATAATTTTAAATGAGGTTTCGGACAAAAACATTTTTTAAAAATAAAAATTAATTAGTGTTGAACTTTTTGTCGATTTATTCTGGCTTCATCAGCACTCAGATGTAATTATTTTTAATGTCAAAACGGATGAATCTAATCAATAAATTGAAATTCACTAAATGAATAGAAAGCAGGGGTGCCCACAGGGGGGTGGGCTAAGACCTGGGTGCTCCATTGAAATTTCTGGATGAGGGCTTTGAAAATTGTTCCATTATATTATGCTCAAAATAAAAACGTTTTTCAACAAAAAGCAATAAAAAGATCTTCTAATTCTTTAGAAGTGAATGAAATGGGGGGGGGGTTCTTTTCTTGAAATTGGGGGAGGTTACTTTACATGAAACTAGGGTGGGTGTCATAAGCTAGGGGTGGGCACCCCTGCAGAAAGGGAAATCATAACTAGACAATTAATAATAATTATTTATTATAATCTATCTTTTACTTTGTCAAGCATTTTTAATGAATTTAAAGAATAAAAATATTTATGAAAAAATACCTATTTTAGAAAAATTCTATTAATTTTTCAAAATTTTTTATTCAATTTTTATTTGAGTGAAGTTTTATTATTCAAAATTTTCATTTTTTCTAAAATTGATCTTTTTACACATTTTTTTCTAAATTAAGAATTTTAGGATTATAGAAATCAAACATTTTTTTTAAAGAAAAAATTTTGAAAATATATTAATTAAAGATATGAGATAAAAATTTTAATTGATAAAAGCTCAGTTAACAAAAGAGGGAATAACCATTTTTCTTTCGAAAATTTATCAAGATTTTTGGAAATAATTATTTTCCATGGATTTAATTATTAATATTTAAAGGTAATCCGATCTCACGGACAATGATTGTCAAGATATTCCAAAAAATACACTTAAAATTTCGAAATTGATAAAGCGAACATTTTTCCTGAATCGTTTTATGTACAAATGAACATTTTGCTGATTGTTTTTTTTTATAGAGAATTGTAATTATTTCTTTTAAAAATAAACATAGAGTTATAATATAGAAACAGAATAGTTCGTTTAGATGAGTAATATATAATATATGATTAAAAAAAGGCAAATAGTGACAAGTTCGATTAAAACCACAGATAACATACATAAAGAGCACAATTTTTAATCAAACAAACATAATCATAACATATTATGTAATACGGCCCTAAGTAGGTATACTTTAAGTATATACATAAAGAAAAAAAGAAGATACAAATTAATATTAATTATAGTTGAAATAAAAATACAAAGATGTGATAAATAGGATGTTCCATTAGCGAAAGAAATTTCATATTGAACATTATTCCAAAACTGTCGAACTTTAAGCAGCTATATTTTACGAATGGCATTTAGAGAGTTGCGAGGCTTATTGTATAGCGGAATGCCATTGGGAAATATATACAAATTACAATTAGTTGTGCTTTCAATGGTCGTTAAGTAGAGTAGTTTTGTACCAGGAAACGAAAGTGTTCACAAGCATCCTTAGGCTGATTTTTCTGTTTGTTTGCCTGGTTGAAATAATTGAATGGATTTTGACCCACTTATACCAAGCTGATGATAATAAACTTATTTTTATTTCGTATTACAAGTACTTTGGTAATATTCGGTTTAATTTCATAAGAAAATTTTTCAATTTAAGCTTGTACTGCAATCATCTATTAATTTCTTATCTATTTACATGAGGATTTTAAAATATATCTGCTGTAAGTTTTACAGTTTTGAAATAATACTAAATATAAAATTTCATTTGTTATTGGAACATACATATGGTTTTAAATCAAGAAATATATATTTTTGCTCAATACACAGATATTGTAAATCCCTGTAAAATGTTAGGAATGTAGAATCGAGCTGACATTTAACAATATTATTATTATTATTATATATTTTATAAAACAAATAGCTTTTTCTGGAGTTATCATTTATTTATTTTTATACAATATAATATATAATCTAGAAATTTATATAATTAATATTTTTTATCGCCGATAAAAACACAAGTACTTTTGGAATGCCTTTTAAGGTTTAACAATACAGAGAGGAGACTAAAGTTCATTTTTTTCGATCAATATTCTATTTTATACAACAGAGTTTTGTGTTTTATTTGTTAAAGTAGGTATATATTGATTATTAATATTTAAGTACACCTTTTCTTTTATAAAAAGATAGGGTGCGGACGTTTACCATTTCCCTTCTTTATTATTTTAATATATTTTTTTTTTTATTGTTTTTGCTTGTTATAATATTTGAACAGGCATCATTTTTGAGCTGTTTACTCTTTTTTTTTATTTTACTTTTTTTTATATTTTCTTTAAAATGTATTATATAAGAGTTACTCATTTCAATCATTGTGTGTATAAGAAGAAAATAATATTCGATATTTATTATAATTTTCTAACCAAAGTAAAAATATAAATTTTAATGATTACAAAAAGATATTCTGATGGGTTTCTTTGTTTAAATTTAATTTTGATAGTAAGAAACTGTTAACTTATCAAATCTTTGATATGTGATTATACTTTTTCGAACAAAAATCTTAGTATTTAATTATTTCTACTAAAGAATTCCAAATTTAATTTTAACCCCTCCATGACTTTCAAATTAGAAAGATCTTGAAGAAATCACTAGATTTTTAAAAATTATTTCAAGGACCATATCTTGGTAGTTATTCGATATGTTTAATTTCATTTTCGAAATGCTCATCCCCTTGGGAGTTAAACCCAAGTGGCAAATTTTCTATCTTGAAATTCTTCATCAACAGATAAAATTAACATTGAAGAGATTTCTAATGAATTTAAAAATACATTCATTTTTGAAAATCAAAATATACTTGTTTTTAATCATTTTAATTAATTTCTTTTTAAAAAATATTCCAGATAAATATGTAGTATATTTCTTTGAAAATTTTACTTTTATATTAGCTATCGGAAAAATTTAATTGCATAGTTAAACACTAAAATTTATAAAGTAAAAAGCAATTGATGATCAATATGTTAATCATTAACTAAAATTTATTATATTAATATTATTTTCATCAACGAAAAAAGTTATGTGTTTATTTTTTTAAATAATAAATGATTATTTTTTAATTTAATGAGTAATTTGTATATTAATTTTTTATATATTTAAAATAAACACAGTATAAAAGTTTAACTATCGAGGATCACATACCCAGAAGAGATTTACTTTTCTCAGGGATCCGTGTACCTTCAAGTTCTGCTTTATAATATCTAAATATTATGATTGAAAATGAGTACTTGTTCAATTCCTTGAGAGATTTATATTTGAAAGACTTATGTGGTTCTCCATTCTCATTCAACCCTTCTAGCTTAGAAAACTTTTGCAGACATTCTCTATTCCAATTCACAAAGAAGTTCAGCTCCTTTGCTCCTTATAGTTATATAATATAAGTATTTTTTTTCATTACGATATGTAATAGATTGAAATTTCATTTTATAATAAATATATTTTTTGAGTTCTGTCCTCAAAAATGTATTGTTCTTATTTTAGAGAGAAAATTTCAGGCACCGATTGAATAGAATATTAATCGAAATTGTTGTTGAAAGGAATGTCTCTTCCTGCGATTGGTTCGCCCTCCCATGTGATTATAAGGCGGTGCGTTCACACGGGCGTCTCGTGTTCACCCTCCTCAATACGGCCGAGTCGCCAAGCGTTCGGGTCTCCAGCTGAAACATACACAGGCAATTAGTCGTTAAGTACTTAGCACATTATTTCTGTGTCTGGTTATACAAAATGAGATACAAAATACGGGAAAAATGCAGAATAGTCCCCGTGACGTCACAAGACTTGTTTGAGAACCGCGATCTTAAACCGAACACATGAAAAGTTCAAAAGTGAAAATTTGAGGGCCTTAGATATAAATATAAGTTTCAATAAACAACTCCAAAGATGGTCGGATCTGATTTGATACCTGACGTCACGGTTACTAAACTGAATTTTAGACCAAAATACTAATGTGCACAGGGTGCTGGAACTATCGTCAAGGCTAGATAATGGGGTGCATAGGGATGGACAAAAAAGTAGAGGGGCTGCATGCTTCTCTGTATACCATATAAGCAAAATGAGCAAATAATTAACACCGCTGCTATGTGTAACAACACGGTGGTGACTGATGCAAACACAGTGAAAGGATAAAAAATAATAATATTGTTGAGAAAGTTATAATTAAACAAAGAAACGTTTAACGGGGATTAATAATTTGTTTTTTGAAATCATTGTCCATATCCCTGCGAATTTATAATTTAAAAATAAAAAATAATATTAGAATAATTAATAAATTCAGAGAAATTTTTTAATGGAGGAAAAAGTGAAAACTTATAGACTTGGTATGCTTTCCTCAAATTTTAGTGATTTGGTATTTTTTTTTCAAAGGTTTTAACTAGAAATTACATAGTATTAACTTGCCACAGATATGGTATATTAATATAATAATTACAAATTTTTGTTCCAAATTTCAGCTCATTAGCTATAGCCGTTCGATATGTCAGAAATCCTGAAGCTATAAAGCCAAAATTTAGTATCTTCTTTGTTTTTGAAATACAAAGATTTTGGTATCTGAATTGAACTTTCTATAACATGCCGTTCTTGAGTTATCCTGATATAAAAACAGACAAAAAATAATATTTGAAAATTATTATTTTTCCCCACAGTTTCGGACATTTCTAAACACGATAAGGGGGGGGGGATATTGAAATTTTTTTATTCAATTCAATATTTTATGGGCCCACCATCTAGGCAGGCTGTGCTACTTTTTATATGCAGAAAAATCACTATTTTCAAAATATCTAGAAAATAATTAAAATTAAGTATTTTGATAAAAAAGATCACGACCTCAAAAAACGTCTAATCATTTGACCTTAAATCTGATTTTCTATTTCTTTTTATAGATATTTTACTTAATTGAAAACTTGTTTCCCTGATTCTATGCAGTGAAAAATTTTCTATTTCTTAGAAGCAAATTTTAAATCTTCAAAAAAGAGGACAACTTTTGCCATCCATTATTAATATAACAAAAATATTTATTTGAATATCTAAAAGTACAAAAAAAAGAATAATTATGCAATAATTTTTAATGCATTTTTCATTTTATTAATAAAATTTGGTCTGGTTTAAGAAAAAAAAAATAAGGTCATTTTAGCTACTCATGCGTGGGGTGCTAAATATATCTAGTGCCAATTTTATACTGAAAAAATTAATTTCAGAAATTGTAGTAATTATTGTATCAAAGCTAGAAAGTCATATTGTCCAGGCTAAAAGAAAATATAGTCAGACCATCGTTTGGCAAGTCGGACTATTTCATAAGGCCTGGAAAATGTGTTACCACCTTTAAAAAATAAATAATTTTATAAAATATAAAATTATTTAACATAGTAATATGAATGTAAAAGTACTAAAATAAATAAAATAATAAGCTTACGTTAATTATTGTTTACTGTTTAGACGAATGGCTATGATAAATGATTAAAAGTTTCTGGTTTGATCCACAGCCTTGTCTAAAAATTTTTCTTTCAAATAATTTTTTTTATTTAATTAAAACAAATATTTATATTATTTAATTTTAATTGGAATCTATTGTTTTTTCAATTCAACAAATATTTCTTGAATTTCATCCTGAACCCAAACACTTACTTGCAATACAGTGAAAATCTAGGATTTTATTGTTTAGTAGAATTTTCTTCATTTATGTAAATAACTTTGAATAAGCTATAAGAAAAATTAATCATAAAACTATGAGTATGACACTCATGGGCTACTTTGCTACACCCATTCATTGAAGCAACATTTTGTTATTAAAAGATTGAGGACACCTAATTATGTAAAAATAAAGTATATACTGACGTTTATCAATAAGGGTTGACATAACAAGGAAATTGAAGTGAATTACGAGTGCCAATGTAATTTCGAGGGGTTTATGAGCTTAAAGCCCTCGGGTAGATGGTCCTTAGAAATGTCAGTAAGCTGGGTCCAAGAGATTGTACTTTAATATAACCTGAAGAGTATGCTTGAGGGAGATTTTAGTAAATACATTTCTATTTAATAACCACGACTGTTATTTGGCTTTGAGTGCATAGATTCAAACCGCCTCCATTTGCCCAGTCTCTTCTTAGTACAAGATCCCGGCTTAGGTCGACATTCACCCATCGAGCCTCCTAATGAAATTAATATTTTGATAATATAATGTATTAATAAACAAAACTTGATAGGGTCGACATCCAATTTCCCTGCATAGCTAATTTTTAATATTAAAGTTGTTAATTTTATTACATAAATGCAGTTATCGAGTTTCCGGATAAATATATTACCAATCGAGAGTAAAATATGTATATAAAGTGCCAAAGTTGGGTTGCCATCTTTGTTCCCTGCATAAGTCCAGGTAGACAGGGTACCCTCAACAGGTAACTTCGAATTAAAATTTTGTAGTTATAGAGTTTCCTTTATTGTTATATATGAAAATGTAGATTATTTTATTGTTATTCGATAACTACATTTATGTAATAAAATTAACAAATTTAATTTTTTATTAAAAAAAGCTATGCAGGGAAATTGGATGTCGACCCTATCAAGTTTTGTTTATTAATCCATTATATTATCAAAATATTAATTTCATTAGGAAACTCGATAGATGAAGGTCGACCTAAGTCTGGATCTTAGACTATCTGATTCATAATCTAGCAGTTCGACTTCTACGAACTTTGGCACAATGAGCATCTCCTGTAACTCAATCCGCTAGTGCAGTTATGTCACGAGTACCATAATTACCGAAGACTAACCCTTTAACGCGTAATTAAAACAACACAAACAAACTTATTATATAAATATAAGTTTAATTTTTCTTATAGCTTATTAAAATCAATTATATAAGCAAAGATTAAATAATCGATAAATAACAAAAAGGAGACATTATTGTACTGCAGACGGATGTTTGGAACAAGTCGAAATTCAAGATAACCGGCTGTTTGTATACTTTATTACGTTTGATGATTGACAGTCGATTGATGCGTCATCCGTTGTTGAATGTCAATATATTTGATCTAGACATCTTATTATGATTATACAAGACTAGGCATGCAGTCATTCTTTCTTGTGCATGTACTGAACATATGGTACATGCAAGAAAATCCAATTTTCAGAAGGTGTAGGATTAAAAAAAAATTGATTTCACATATTTTCTTTTAAAGAAATTATTATTATTATTATTCTTTGATGAAAGTTTAAAGTGAAATATCACGAGAAACGATGATCTTTTTGTGAATAACTGAGCTTAGGGGTTGGATGAGATTTACACGCGATAACCATGACTCACTCGCGGTGGGTGTGAAAAGTTGGCGATGAATTTCAATGAGGCTAAAAGACTCGATTAAAGTTGGGAATGTGAAGAATGAATGGTGGAAGGGAACATTATTATTATTATTATACATCTCTTGAGGAAATATAGCAATTGAACATTTCATTATAAGCTTAGTGGCATTCAGAATATTTAATATTCATATTATATATGGAATATAATCAAATTGTGCTCGTTAAAATGAAATCCGAATGTCGCGTATTAAAAAAAAAAATATTATTAAGAGCTTTATTGAATATTTTGAATGATATTTTTCAAGTTTCGTCACGCTTTTTATGCATATTGGTTATTTGTCAGTTTATTTGTCTGCAAACGGTTTTGAGTTAGAAAGCTGAAACTTGGCACGAAGAGCAGCTTATTAACTTGTGTGCAAAATTTATCTCATTAGCTACAATTGTTTTCGATTCCCATAAAACGTTTCAATTTTTTTTCTAATATTTTAAATTTTTCTTTTGGAAGCTATAGAAAGCCAGATATCTTATCAGTACTTAATAGAAATACTAACATATAACGAACCGTTTACTCTATTTATTCTCTATCTTGGCTATAGGAATCCAAACAGTGACACAGACAGACAGACGGAAAATAATGATGCTTGAAAGTTATTTTCTCCACGTTACAAATATTTTTATAATCGTATATATGGAAAAAAAATTGCTCTCCGAGATTCCAAAAAGAATGCAGTTAATGACGAAAGTGATATTTTTGGTCGAAGAGGAGATTTGTTTAATTTATAAGAAATAAATTAAAGACTGTATAATTGCTTGAGATATTTCTGGGATGCTTTGGATAAACGTACTAATTTCAAAATAGCCTTTCGCAGAAGGTATCTACTCACTTAAAAATTTAATTAAGGAATAATTAATAAAAAAAACTTTTCCTAATACAATATTTATTAGTTAATAATAAGTACCAAAATAAATGATTTTTTTACTTGTTACTCCTTGATTAAATTTTTATAAGCTAGTAGATTCCAATTACAAAATAAAGTAAAAAGGTTATCAAATTTCTCACAAACATCACAGATTATATTAATTTGATACTATAATTCGGAATGCTATGTTTTTATTTTCACACTAATTGAAATAGTTAACATAAATTTTATGATAGAGATTTTACTCAGAAGTTCATTGAATTCTTTCTTCTTTAATTTTCCCTAAAGAAGTAAATTCCATTCTGAATAAAATTCTAATATTTTATTCAACTAATAAAATTCTAATATTTAATATTTAACTTAGTGATTCCAATTGTGGAAGTTTGAGGACGAAAAAATGAATAGAAACGAAATTATTCGTCATTAGTCATAACATTTTACATAAATAATGTCCCACTTAATTCTCACATTCGAAACCAAGTCCGAATTCAGATTAAAAAAAAAAAAAAAAAATTAAGACTTGGAATACGATTTCTGCGAATTTTAACTTTAGGCAATTTCATTGTTTGAGTTTGAAAACTAAAACTGGGCTCAAAGGTGAAGCATATTAGTACATTATTTCGTTTGATGTCAAGTTTCAGTTTAGATGGAACCATTCTAGCAATATATAACAATATATGTAATATATCTAACCTATATAACAATTTTTATTTTTGTATTTAATCATTTTTGTCGTATGGAAGTTGTGGAGCTAGAAACCTCAAAATCTAATCAGTTTTTCTTTTTAAAAATAGAAACATTTCGGAATTAAATTAATTGGGATTATTTGGGGATGTTTAAATAATAGTCAGGCCACTTCAGAGCCGCGCAAATGAATAAAGAATGAGTTTAAAATAATTAAATTCAATTTTCATATAAATATTAGCCATGGATTTGAATTCTGGTATCGATAACTCATTTGGTTAGAGAGCATTGCGCTGGTCACGGAAAGATCCCGGGTTCGAAACCTGGTAGATCCTTTTGTCTATAATAATATTTTTTTTTTTTTTTTTAATTTAATTTATAAATTTCCTTTAGACGAGTTGTGATTTTGCCCTTTACTTAATGAAAAAATAATTTTCGAAATTTTCGTGACGTGGTTAATTTGGAAGTATATAGTAGAAATAACTTTCTAAGAGATTCCAATTTTTGAGCTATTATTAAAATAATATTGAAGATTTTGAAAACATTTCAATACTTCGTCTTCTCGGTGAGCTTTGCTGTTAAACCTACCGTATAAAGGGACATTTGCGGACATAGGGGGATATTAATCCATGTTTTCTCAATTTTGTCTAAGGGTAAGTTCAAGGGCTCAATCGTAAAAACTTTCCGGTTTTACATGAAAAATTGAAAGAAAGAAAATTCTAGAGCATAATTTTTTCCTATAAATTAATGTTTAAATTAGATTTTTTATTCAATCAATTTAATTTTTCCAAATTTTCTTATACATCATCTCATTAATTTATCAAACATTTATAAAAATAAAATGTAGAAAAGTATGTTGTTTGTTTTAAATTTTCTAATACTTGTTTGTTGTATTTGTAAATAAAAGTAAAAAAAAAAAAATAAAAAATAAAAAATAAAATAAATAAACATTTGCTCATTTTTGTTGTTTTGTTGGAATGTTTTGTTATTCACCTAAATCGGTCAATGAGAGATCACTCAATCAATTTACCTAACATGCTAGTAGTCAGGAGAGATTAAGACTTACCACAATAATAATATTTAATCCTAGGCATACCTAGAGGCAAAGAGACATTGATTGTTGACTAAAGCACTAAACAGTGAAAAACTAACTAAACAATTATTAAATACAACTAAGAGGCCAGCTGATCTAATTCGCAAAGTCAACTCGAAACAGACGGATCATTTTTTTTTATTTCAATTCCATTTTTTCGTATTTATATTATTTCTAAGCTCGATTTCATTTCGTCTTTAATAAAAATTTAACTGAAAAAGCAATTTCTAAAGAAGAGATTGAAAACTACGGAATCCGAGGTGTTAAGAAAGATTTTTATTAAATGAAAGGATTTCAGAGATGGATCAAATTAAGAATTCAGACTAGTACATCCTCAATTGCGACTTTTTGCTTTTTATTAAAACTTCTTCTGGCTCTTGATTTCGTACAGACAATTTTTATATACGATACAATTGCTTTGCCATTTTTATTATATGTCAGAAGGGTTGATTTCATCCCCTCGGGAATCTAATCCGAGTGCCAAAATGATATCTGATATGATAACTTACTATCCGATCCGAACCCGTCTGACATATTATACATACTATATAGGTATTATCACGAGTAACAAATTTAAATCTTTGTCATTGAAAAATGTCGACATCAAGTAAGAAATTATCTCTTCTAACTTATTAGGTTGGTGCATAATTATCCGCCGTTTATATTGGCACGTTTTTAGTTAGTGATAATTGTTGTTGTTGATTATTTTTTTTAATAAAAATAATCTTCTCTATTTCTTTAAGAAAATGCGTGTCGAAAATCATATTCATATTCGTCATATTATGCTGTGCCACTACGAGAAAAGATGGAAGGCAGCACAGTCATTTCGCGATCTCAACGAACTTTTTGGCAATGAACAATCAACAAAAGCCAAGTTGAAAAATTGTTCAAGAAGTTCAAATTGGGCGATACAAACCTCGAAGACGAAGAAGGAAGAGGTCGACCATCAAATTTCAACGACCAGACTTTTGGCATGAACGAAATCTTGACAACCAAAATGTTGACCGAAGACTTCAATGGGAACAATTTGACCATCGTTCGTCGTTTCAAAAAGCTCAGAAAAGTATGGAAATTTGATGTATGTGTCCCCCACGAACTCTCCGACAACAACAAAACGGAACGTGTCTGAATTTACACCGATTTGCTGCAGAGAAACGAGCAAACACCGTTTCTGAATAATCTCGTCACTGGCGATGAATCGAGGCTTCTCTTCAAAAACGTCAAAAGAAAGAAGATTTGAGTTTCGACAGGTGTTTCACCCAAAGGATTACCGAAAGGCGTCCACTGTAAGAAGGCAATGTAGTGTGATCGCCAAAAAGTTCGTTGAGATCGCGAAATGACTGTGCTGTATTCCATCCCCTCCCGCAGTGGCACAGCATAATATGACGAATATGAATATGATTTTCGACACGCATTTTCTTAAAGAAATAGAGAAGATTATTTTTATTAAAAAAAAATAATCAACAACAATAATTATCACTAACGAAAAACATGCCAATATAAACGGCGGATAATTATTCACCAACCTAATAATAACCATCCCAACCAACACCTCGGATTCTGTAATGGACAATTTCTTGTTTTTTTTTAGAAATATTAACTCAGCTACTACCGGCTTTTCCATTCAAATAGAGATTAGTTATTCCATTGCCCTTTGATTTTTGAAAATATTCATAAATCAAAAATGTTCAGGCAATTATATTTACAAAATAAATTTATGTTTAGATTTAGAATCATTGATCGCGAAATTATTTAATACTGAAAATTAAATCTTTAAGTAAAATTTTGTACACGTGATATATATACCACTTAGGGGATATATGTGTGTGTATGTGCGTGGGTGTGTGTCAGATGGGTTCGCCTCGATGCCCAAGAAATTGGCCTAGATAGCATTTTGGCCCTCGAATTCAATTGCCGAAGGGATGAAATCAACCCTTTTGACATACATATTCAATCATCCCTCCTCAGATTCAGTAGCTGACAATCTCTTGATTTTTTTTCTAGAAATCTTAACTTTGCTACTATCGGCAATTCGAGCTTTTATATTCAAATATAATTTTTTTTTTATTGATAATTTTCATTCATCTTTTTGCTAAAATAATTTTCTTTTTATTAGTAGTTGTTGTGTAAAAAACAATTATCTATTGGAATAAAATCTTTCATTTTCCTTGCTGAATGACAATTGACGTGCGTTAACTGATTACATTGAGTTATATAATTGCATAAGCCTCGTTTGAAGTTTAATTAATTACTTAGTTTTATGATTGATCCAACGTAATTTAAATTATTTTTCAACGTAATTTAGTTAGTTGATCAGGGTTAGATAATTTATGACATACTTTAAATATTTAATAAACATTTTTAGATTTTGGACCAATGTTAAAATCTGAAAAATTCCGAATTTTTTCTTGAATACAATATTTTGATTTTATTAGGTAAGTTAAAGACCATGCATATGGATAATGTACTCTATATGTGTCCTATCTTCAAAAACAGGGCCATTCAAGTAGACAGGTTCAGAGTCATTTTCTTTCATAGTTCAAAAGGGCTTGTTGCTATTCGTCCTCTTCAGACTCTTCTGCGCAGTCGAAGACAAACAAGCTAGAAGAACTGGTAGGGTTTTCTTGAATCTAACCATGCTATCTCGTTTTCTTCTTCTCGTATTTGCCTTTCCTGTCTAATTCGGATGTCAGTATTTCTCGTGTTAGAGGAGAGCGGCAGATTTGCTGGTCACTAGTAAGGCCCTCCCACTTATCGACGTCCAGTTTAAATAATTTTACATCACGCAAACAGGTATCCCAAAATATAAGCAGTATTATATATATCCCATGTTAAGCTCACTGTAAATCAGTGTTTTTTAACTGAGGGTAAGCCAAGATATTTTAGAGTTAAGTAAAAATTTATAAATATTTTATCAATAATCAGAGCAACCTAAAATAATTTATTTTTCAAGTCACCACTTGTATTGTTTTTGATTACTATCGTTCCTTAATAGCTGTGCTCGTTATGTGCGCTTATTGGATGTATATTTTTCCCAACTTATAGCAATAGATTTGAGGGAGTCATCTGGTTCAGAACAAACATCGCCACATCTTTCTTGATCCGTTGACATGACTCTAATAGTATATTGAAGTTCTATAATCACAGGTGACGTATGAACTGCATGGTTGTTTTGATAATAGCAATAGCAGATTAATTTAAGAATAAATCGTACTTATTCACACTCTTTAATAATTTAATAAGATAATTTTGCTTTGCAATTACATTAATTATGAATATCTTGAATTATGCATCAGTTAGGGAAAATAATGTTGAGTAGAAGAGCGTCACCTAGGACAAGGACGAAAAAGGGCTTAAAAAACTACATCACACCATATTTATTATACTAGATTTCTAAGTAATAGTAGACGAAATGAAATCGTACCCAAACAGAGTATTAGATATTTGGTCCCTTTTTTTCTCTCATACTGTCTCTGAATTCAAAAAGTTGTTTCGTTTGTGATGAATGGAATCAATCAGCTATCGATCTCGAGCAACCACGGATCATTATGTTCAACCCACTAAACCACTAGACCACTAGACCACTAGACTAGCTCGCTTCCGCCTAGCTATGGCTACCTAAAAGAGCCAGCCCTTGTGAGAGGGCAGAGGGTTGTTAGCCAGGGATGAGGGTTGCGTGGGCACCTTGCAGCTGCCGGTTGATGAGGGCTGTGATGCCAGGGCCGTCGCCAGCCTTCTTCACGATCAGCATTGGCTTATCTTCCGCCTCGTCGTAGTGATTCGCCAGGTGGCCGTTATTCTGCGCTGCAGCCATGGTCTCGCTCACCTGAAACAACATTCGTCCACTTGCCAAAACATCTTTTGGTTTTGTTTTTGTTTTTCTTATTAAATGATAATATTCAAGTATAGATCAGAGGATGGTAGTTTTTCTTTAAACATATAGTATGACGTTTTCGTTTATATTTAGATGTTAAGAAGTGCTGATGAATGTTGTCAGAAATAAATAAGTTCGAGTTTTTCAATCTTTTTCAATACAAAGATTCTGCGGAGAATCAGGTCCAGGACAAGGTTGAAGAAACTTTTCATCTTGGAAGGCCGCATTTAGTTTGATATAACCCAATAAGATTGCATCCATAATTTTTTTTCGATTAGATATACTTGAGAATTTATATTATTTTGAAAAATTATTACTAAATTAGATATTAAATTAAAAAAATTAAATTATAAATGTGATTTAATAGATACGGGTTAAGAACATATAAAATATGTTAGTTTTGTGTCTACGAATCATTAATTTATATTAGTAAATAAATTAAATACGATGAATTAAAAAATATTTCAAGAGTAGCTAAGTTAATTTCCTATCGAATGCTATAAACCTCAAAATTATCGGACAAAGAATAACAGTTCTTGAGTTTAAAGATGATATTTAGATAGATCATCATCGTTGACTATAGGCTACCGCTCGCAATTATAAAAGAAGTATTTTGGGACATATGTTTATATGAATTTTTCTTTATTTTGACCCATATAACCATTAACCACTCCCTGAATTATCTGCGCGCATTACAGATACACCCTGTATAAACCTCGAAACATAACACCTGTTCGAATTTATTTCAGAAACTAAAGTGAAAATCATAGCCGGAGTGCCTTCATGAAGTTCAAGAACGTTATGACAAACTCGGAATTCGATTTCGGCCTTAGGATGAGGTTTATACAGTGCTATGTTTGGTCAGTTATTGTATATGGGATGGGGAGCTGGACTTTAAAAGTTGGTACTATCAATAAAATAGAGGCCTTTGAAATGTGAATTTACCGTCGAATACTCAAAATACCATGGATGGCAAGGATAACGAATGAGGAAGTCCTCAGAAGAATTGGTGGAGAGCGAAAGCTGCTAAAAATAATAAAAAAAAAAAAAAAAAAAACTGCATACTTAGGGAATATTATGCGAAACTCGAACCAGCTATTACAATTAATATTGAGCGAAAGATTGAGGGAGGAGAGAGATTGATAGGAAGAAGATGTCATGCATGGCTGCGCAATATAAGACACTGGACGGGGATACGGACGGTGTAAGGCAGTGTTCCACAAACTTCACTTACCCTAGCAAATCAAGAAATTTTAGAGCAGGCTTGTCCAACCCGCGGCCCAAGATGGCTATCAATGAGGCCCGACAAAAAATCGCGAACTTACAAACTTTATGAGATTGCGACTAAAAATTCCATTGATATTACTAAAAATACAATATTTTTAACTTGTTATTAATTTATGAGTAATGAATTTTTGAATTTAACACGTTATTTTGCAATGAGATATTCATAAATTGATTCTTAAATAATTTTATTTATTCAAGCATCTATTTTCAAGTATGAAGCACGCAAAGAATGAAGCTAGACCTAAAATATTTGATGAGCTTTTTGAGAATTCACTGAGAATTCCTTTGAGCTAAATATTGACGGATTAATGTCCCAAAAACAATGAGAAACTTCTCACTATAATTTTATGTTGTTGATTTTTCTCTTACTTTTATAATTAAAAATTTATGAAGTAAGAAAGCTTCATTTCTTAAGTATATTAAGTACATATTCTACGTTTTTTTGTTCATCATCTATTATTAGCGTTAGTGTATTTTATGTGTGGCCCAAAACAGCTCATATTCTTCCAATCTGGCCCAGGGAAGATAAAAGGTTGGGCACCCCTGTTTTAGAGGTATACCAAAGAAAAAACCAATGTTTATTTAATATTTATTTAATTAATTATTATTAAAATCAATGTAATATGAAAAATTTAGTTCGTTCATGTCCATTTTAAAAATAAATAATAGATTCACGGGTTTTATTTATAATATGAAAAGATGTTTAATGAGAAATGTGAGCTTGCTTAAAAATGAGCAGCACATGCGATCAAAATTTGGAGCAATCGTTGATAAGGCTGCTTGCATAACTCCCAGCTATGTGTACTATCTTAAAAAAACTTGACATTTTTCCGCGGCACACACTTTGCGGAACACTGGTGTAAGGCCTGATACATGTCTCAAGGAATCGAGAGGAAACGGAAAATGTGGTCGCAGGCATACGAAGAAGAATTGTAATAAAACTTGGCACCGATTTCTATATACATTCACCAAAATTAATAAAACTCTTGGCATATGAATCACATTTATATTTTTGGTTAAATAATTTTTTATCTTGGAGAGTTATTAAAAATTTAATATTTTTTAGAAAAGTCTTAAATAAATTAGCGTTTTTTGTAATTAAACTCGAACACTCGTTCATAAACTAACTTTATTATTTCGAAAAAAAATCCTCTCTGACAGTTTTATAAAGTTCATAATTTATTTGTCGGCGACAATTTTACAATTTCCCTTTGGCCAATCAATAATAATGATGATTGCTGATGAAGTGTCACATATACATATACGCATCAGATTCATTTGAGTTGAATTAATTAAAAGTTGAAAAGAGTAGAAAACCAATTATCAGGTGAAAGTTATTGCTCAATCAAAATGACACTTCTCTGTCCTCTCAATGGAACACAAAGCTTTTTTTGTCCACAACCCACCCCTGCCCGTCGCATTCATTTCTTAGTCCCTGAGTTAATGAAATATTTCCGTTTTTCAACTAGTAATTTACTTCTCACCTTAGTCTATTTAAGATCAAATTACATGAAAAATAAGTTTTTGAAATTTCTCGGAAAAGTTTGACTCCTTTAGACTCTTTATAATATGATTATTTATCAAAACTGATTTAAATACCAGGCACGCTTGAGGCGGCACCTTAGTGAATTGACTTTTTATCTGTCTGTGTGTAGGAATTAAAAATTGAGGAAAAAGTTTAAACGCCCACCAATAATACCCTCCCTAATAATAAACATAAGTATAACTTGACGAAAATTGATAGTAAGTTTTAAAGCTAAAGAGTCTAAAATCTAATCAGTTCTCCGCGTTGGGTATATACATTTTGACACTAGAACGAACTTTGTATGACTTTCTGTTCTTGAGTTATCACGGGTACGGAATCCAGACACACAGACAGAATAAAAATCATTCTTCACATTTCAGATATTTTGCGAATTTTCAGACAATGTGCGAATCAACATTTTTTTTACATGAATTTAATACTAGAGCCGACCGGCAAGCAGGATTCGGCTTCGAGCTATCTATTTTTTAGGCTTACCTGCTAAAAAAAAGTATTTAGAGAGCTAGTGAACAATGGTAGCTAATAATTTAAAATTTATCTATATATATCAAAGCCATTGTCAGACAGTACCAGTGGCGCAGCAAGGAGAACATGTGGGAGAAAAAGCAACTAATATTCAATGACAGTTGTTATATTGTCAAATTTTACAAATAAAACATTTCTATTCTCTATATTATATATCTATAATATCTCTATATATTAATATATTCCTCTATATAGCTTAGAATATTAGATTTACTTGTCTCATTTGAAATTTTAGTAGACAAATTTATTAATTTTAAATATATTATATATTAATATGTATATATTTAATTTTTTGGAAATAATTCATACCGCGAAATTTTTTTTTTAAGAAAAATATAAATTCTTAAAATTTTAGTAGCCAAATTAATTTTAAAATATATATATATTATATATATATCTAATTTATAATATAAGTTTTAATGGGATAATGAGATTAATTCTTAATTTATTACTGCGCGGGTCATTTTAAATTTTAGTAGATAAATTAATTTTAAAATTATTATATATAATTAATTTAGAGACACTTTTTAGATAAATTTAAATATTGAGATGTATTATTAAAAAAGAAATAGGTTTCCAACCGATCGGGAACTTCATAGAGAAATGGTTGCATGCTCTAATAAAGTATTTATAAAGCATTTAATGATATTTTTTCATCTTTCTTTGATCAATATTCATTATTCAAAAAAATATTTTTTTCAAAAGATATAATTACGGACAGCTAATAATCACATCCCGAGACGCTGCCCGCTAGGGCCACCAGCCCGGAGGGCTGAGCGGTGCCGGGCGTGCCGTAGGCACGCCAGGTACTGCTCGTATTAAATAACTAAACTTTACTTGAGTGCTAAATTTCAACTTTCTAGCTCAACATTTTCACCGACAAAAAATTGTAAAAGCATAATAAATAGTCTTGAAAAAGTTTTTTTTCTTTCATTTTCTTAATTGAAAAAGAAAAATCCGAAATTCATTTAACATCAGCCATGTAGGTACATAAATACTTTGTATCTTTTCATTTTGGATAAAAACCTTACGTGATGGGGGGAAATGGAATCCATTTTTGAGATCAGTGCACTTTAAAACATATAATTTAGTAAAAATATCTCATGCAGCAGAACAAAATTTTTTTTTGCAGACCTGGGTAATCTTATTTCGCTATAAAAATATTAACTTATTTTTGTATAAGTTTATACAAATATACAAATATATGAATTATAGGGCCATGAGGGGATCTCTCCTTAATTTTTACACTTTCAGCAGAAGAACATATAGAGCGGGTGGCATATAATTATTTTATTGTAAATACTAAAAAAAAAGAAAAAAATGTGAAATGTAAGTCAGCCACCAGCTCTGAATTTTAATTTATTTGGTCTGAAGCTGAAAGTGTGAAGTTGAAATAAATAATCAGCTTGTAAATATGTATCTATCTTAGTTTTGCTCCTCGGAGGCCGAATAAACAAAATATATATAAAAAAAAAATTATACGAATCTGGCTCGCACTTAGCCAGCTTATTAAATTTCATCCTTGGACAAAATAGAATTATAAAAATCGAAACTTGATTATGATTTCAATTTGTGGTTTCAATAAAATATTTTTATATTACATTTTGTAACATGAACAAAACATTTAGTTTACATAATGACAATTCAAAATCTTATATAAAATTCGGTTTTTAATAATTTATGTAAGCATTTAAGAATTCAGAAAAGTTTTATGAGAAGAAAAACTTAGCATGCGAGACATTACTAATAGGATTTTTTATATTAATCCAATTTGAGTTATGAATAAAATAAATTGAAAAATTTTCAAAAATGTTTATACACTATCTTCTTGCCAATCCTCTCAATCTCCCCCTAGTTTTCGAGTTAATGAAATATTTCGGTTTTAAACTCCCTGTATTCTCATCTCCGTCTCTTTTATTAAATCGTATTTGATATTAAAAGCAATTCCAATTCTCTTTTAGAGAACTTTTCGAAACACTAATCATACATATTCCACTCCGTTGGGCTTTAAAACCTCATTCGGAAGCCCTTTGACTGTCCTGGAAATATACAGAGAAAGGATTATCGATTCTGATATATAATTAATTCAATTCAATTTAGAAGATATTAAACGAATCGCAATAAACTTCTTTAAATGATCCATAAATGCAAAATTAATCTCTTTATAGTTTAATTAAATTTTATTATCTCGTTTATCTTTCGCTCGTTATATTTTAATTTTTATTATTAACATTATTATTATCACTTCAATTCAAAAAGTGATGATGATGTGTTTAATGAATTATATTATTAAGATAAAGTAGGATATATAATGGTGATAAAATGGCCTTTGCAGTTTTCTGCCCCCCTATATACGTTGAATTGAGCTTGAATTATCGATAATTTATACAGCATATTTATTCATTTATTTTAACTTAAATGCAATTTTTTTATAATATACTTACAAATACAGGACAAACAATATAAATAAAAAGTTTACTGGATGAACTTGTCAAGTTTAAATAAATAGAACTTGAGAAAATCGTCTTAAATATTACTTATATGTTATGTTTATAGCATTTTCAAATTCTCAAAGTAGCCTTTGATTGAGATTTTTCAAAACCAAAGGAGAACATATAAACAAAGTACTCTCCCAACATGGTTTTCTACCTAAAAATTTCCATTTTTGGGCCTTTGCTAAAAAGTAATAAAGTTTCACAGCAATATCTGTCAATTTGTTGGTCAGTCGGTCAGAGCAGTGTATCTCGTAAACTAAATTTCAACCAAAACATTCTGTGAAAAACAGGCCAAGTTCGAAAAAGTAGTGAAACCTAGTGTGTAGCCAAGTTAAATTCTCAAGGAATAATTAAGTTGAGAGATCTACTATTTTGTCAACTTAATTATTCTCAGAGAATTTAACTTGGATACACTAGATTTCACTACTTTTTCGAACTTGGCCTGTTTTTTCACAGAATGTTTTGGTTGAGATTTCTCTTCTTTTTGTAAGTTATGAGGAAGCGTGTTGGTCCAAAGGGCTAGAATTTTTATTTTTGACCCCTCCCCCATTTTGGGTGGTTAGTTTTTGCATTTTTAGCCTTCTGGAGGCCCACAGAATATATGTATACAAAATTTGGTTGAGATTGGTTCAATGTGCTAGAATTTTCATTTTTGACCCCTCCCACCCATTTTGAAGGAGTTGAAAGATAGAAAGTTTGGATTTTTGGAATTTTTACTTTGTTTGTGTCACAAACGATACTAGTAGGTGGAATTTGATGATGCTGCGATGATTGGAAGTATCCTATAGGCTTTGATGACCTGTCAGTGAGTGAGTGCCAAAATTGGTTATTTTCTCAGGTCCATATCTCAAAATCCATTTAAGCTATATTATTGAAATTTGGTATTATCCTCAAGATGGATTACATAATTACATGTGTAGAATTTCAGCTATGTATCTCAAATGGATTCTGAGTTGCAGGGGGGTCGAAATTAGCTCGAAATGGTTTGTGTAAATAGAGTACAGCGTGTACGGCCAAGCCAATGCTCGAACTTAGCCTGATCACGCTGTGTGCTTTGATAAGAAAGAAACTTGAAATTTACAAGTTATATAATATATTTATATGTATAATTTTTAAAAAATTTTATTTATTTATTTTTTATCTGTTATCAAAATTGTAAATATGTAAATGATTGCCGAAATGGAACATTTGATTTCGAATTCTAAAAATTGAAAATATAATTAAATAAATAAATGTTGTTTCCTTAAAATCAAAAATTACAGTAAAGTTTTAATCAAATAATTATTTTGGGAAGATGGGGATTTCATGTAAGTTTTATTTAGAATTTTGCTTACATTTTTAAAATTTAATTCCATGACGGTTTGAGAAAGTCAAAATAATATCTGTTTTTAAAAAAAGTAGATACCGGTGAAAATTGTACCTAGATTCAAATAAGTTTTTTCTAAATATTTGGATATGCACTCATTCAACCACTCAAAAATTACTAGATTCTGTATAGTTTCTTAACAACAGTGCGCCTGCATGATGCAGGGTATGCATTCACATAGCACGTTAGGAGTAGCGGATTGCATTAGCAGGCGCTCAACAAAAAATATTTTCATCATAAAAGCAATATTTTATTTCCAGCTGTACGAAAATTCAACCCCTCTAAAATAATATTTCCATTAAAATTATAATACGATTTTCGATTTCGGGGAAATTAATTACATAAAATTTGTAAATTTAGTTTGTCCCTTCTGAATTTAAGAGCTTCAATGCTTTGACAAATGCAGTTAGACAACCTAGCGACACTACTACACTGAAAAAACGATATATTTATAGTTAAGAAATTATATTTGATATGATTAGATGGTGAAGTTAATTATGGCGAAATCGATCTCTGGTCAATATGAATAATATTTTAAGTATTCTCATATTTTTGGAGCAACTCTAGATATATTAATAGTTAAGATGCCGCTATTCGAACCAAGCATCAATAAGTAAATCATTTTTTATAATAAAAAATATTCAAGCTTATTTCATTTATATTCATTTAGTGTAGAACCTAATTCAAATGAATTATATAAATATATAATTTAATTATTCATTTGGTTGAATTAATAAAAAAATTACTTAATTTAATTTTATATATTTATAAGGTAATCTACATAGATAAGAAATTCTTTATTATAGAATTATAATTACAGATGTACATTTTTCATACAAGATGAATATATATTCTTTGTCAACTTTATTTCTAACTGTGACTTCGGGCTTGCTGCCCACAATTCATCCTACTTTACAAATTTTTTTAACACTTAGTTCGTTCGATTCACCAAATAATGATATAATGAGGAAAAATTTAAAAAAACCTCTAAAACCAATTAAAAAAAAATTATAACAATTATAAGGTAATCAATTATTTTTTACATGAATTAATGTATAAATTGTATTTGAGCTTCGACTTCGGAGATTACTTCTCCACCATCGACTGTCTTTGATCAACTTTTTAGTCCTTGTTTTTAATAAGAGGAAAAAACTAATTAAATAAAAAAACCTCTTTTCCGATAATTATTCCAATTCCATATTCATTCTCCCAATCCTATAAGGTAATCTAAGTTTAATACCTACCATATATATATTAATATTTCTTATAATCTTATAGTGATGGGTTTTAAAATTAAAAAAAAAACAATTAATATGTAAACAAAATTTTTGTTATTTTTTTAAATCTTAATTATTAAGATATCAACAATATTTGCAGAAAATCTAAGTCGTTTTATGATAAAAAACATTCTTTTAGATATAATAAGAGGATTCACTAGAAGTAAACAAGACATTCATTTGATATTAGAAGATATCTAATAGAATAAAATAGATCACTCAAGTATATAATATATTTGAATTAAATAACTAAAAGTTTGGTCATATTTGGAATGATTTCGATATAGGTAACTTGATTATTAATAAAATATCTTTGTAATAAATAAGTGCTCATTAAAAATGCTCAACTCTATAAATATATTTATTATAAATAAATTGTTTTTTTCAGTGTATGATTCTTTTTCATTTTTGTACGAATCCCTAAAAAGGGCTTCATCCGAGAGGTCCAAAAGGATTGATGAGTTTTCCTTTCAGGTTGAATGGTCAAGGTATTTTTATCGCTATTTGCTTGAACCCCTCTGCTTTCGGCAATCAAGATCAAGAGAGTTAATATTATTCTTAATTAATTTTTAACTTGGCTGTTTGCAAGTGTCGAGTAACGTTTTATGTTTCCATAGCGACCGACGCAAGCACTTTAATCGATAGGCGTCGAAAGAGAGAGCCAAGGCGGCCATCCATCCATCCATCCGTCTTTATCTATTGAATGATTTTTTGAACCCCCCCCCCGTTAATGGCATTTCCCCCAGGTAAAATGCCAGATAACCGAGCGTAATACACCCTCTTCAAATGTCAGGCCATCATGCGTAGTCTGTCTGCTTCCACCCTGCTCATTGGAATAGAGAGAGAATGGGAAGAGAAAGGGCTTTTTACTTCAAGTGTCAGAATAATTAACCCAAGGACAGAACAGAGAATCGCAATTAGAATTCCAAATCGTCTGATTAATTAGCAAGAGTGATAAATTCATGGAATCAAACCGGGATTCAATGGAACAGAGTTATAGTGATGAGACGAAAAAGGGTAAAAAAAAAAAAAAAAAAAAAAAAACTTTTTAAAAAATACGCTTTTATTTCAAAATGAGCTAAAAAGTAAAAAATAAAGCGTTTTCCATCACCGGAAAAATGTCCATATTCACATGAGTAAACAAAAATTATTATAATTATTAACCAGAGGGTTTGAGTATCTTTTTTTTTGAAAATATGGTAAGATGGAATTTTTTCAAAAATACAATTCACGGTTCAACCAGATATGTCAAGATAAGAATTTAGGTACAAATCTAAGATTTTAATAGAATAATTTTATTTTGCGAATCAGAGGGCCTTGTCCTCTCACTAGTCGAACGCGAGTACTAACACGCTATCCGGGCGAGAGAAAAATACACTCTGACATGAAATATTGTCTGAAAACTTTTTTCAGTTTAGCCGAAATTTTACTTTTCCGTTCGGGTTTTGGTTGCAGTAAAAGTGCTGGCTTCTCGTAATATATTGCATGTCAGAATGTGTTTTTCTCTCGAAGGTAGAACTAACGTGCAAGCGTGTTAGTACTCGGGTTCGACTCCTGAGGGGACGAGACCCTCTGATATGCAATATAAAATTATTCTATTAAAATCTTAGATTTGGACCTTAAATATAAATTCTTATCTTAAAAATTATTATGGTATCCTCACAAAGTTAAATACCAAGAATTTAAAATTTTATTAGATATGTTTTATTTAATGTCATAAAAAGATCTGGAGTTGACCCCAAATGCCAAACTTGCTTTCTGTATTTTTAATCCTAGAGAAGAAATCCTTCTGTTATTTCTTTAGGCAGAAAATTTTACTTAAGTTATAAGAAAATAAAATGCCAGTAATAGAAGTCATAAGATTTCTATAGGGACGATCAACTTTTAAATACAAACAACCCTTCTGACATAATAAGAAATATACACCACAGCTCGGATTTAGTATTTAACAACTTCTCTTCAATTTCTATAGAATTCTTAACTGTGCTTTCTATTGACGTTTGTCTCTTATATTGAAATTACTAATAGTCGTCATTTCATCGCCATTCAATTTTTAAAAATTTTCAAAAATTGAAACCCTCAAAATATTTTAATTAAAATCTATGTTTTGTCTATAAGATTTAGAATCAAGAAATCATGAAATTTTTTAATGATGAAGATAAAATTTTTACACGTTCACAATGTCACATTTATATACATAGAAGGGCAAGTCAAGAATTTAGACTAGGGGTGTCTAACTTTTTGGCTTACACGGGCCACATTTGAAGAAAAAACAAATGTTTCGGGCCCCGGATATAATATTATAATTCTATTGATATTTGTTATTCAAAAAAGATAGTTATTTATGTAGAAATAAGAACTTTATTATTTTTTTTAGATCATAGTGAGCTTCTAATTTTAATTTTTGTAAATTTTATACTTGAAAATAGCTTCTCCTCGTATTTATGTAAGTACATACCTACATACTTACAAAAAGTGATATTATGTATTACTATTTTTTATAGTTAATTCCTTGTCTCCTTGTATTAGAATTATGATAACTATAGACTTGGTTAGTGTGGTAGCAAATAAATTGCTGAAATAATAAATATTTTAGAAAATAAAAATATGAGAAGAATAATTTTTAAATATTCGAAATTTTTTTTTATCTTATATAGTTGAGCTTATAATTTTGCTTTTAGTGAATTTTATTCTTGAAACAAGTTTCACGATATTGGCTGCAAATATACATTCATATTTCGAAAAAGAGAATAATTATATCTCTATATACCGGGTGAGATTTTTATCTTGAGACAGTCTTAGAACTCAAAAACAGTGCATTGTATGAAAAAAGTTTCAAATAAAAGTTCATTTATATTGAGGGCGAAACTAAACTACGCTATTGTTTGTCGACCCAGAACAAACTTTCATGGGTATTTCGATGTCAAATTCTGTTTTTTAAATGGAAACCTATATGTTTCTGATACATATTCTGAATTTACAAAAAAAACTGAACAACTTTTATTAAAACTATTTTTTTATACATCAAATAATAAAAAATATTTAATCAATTATATCTGAAAAAAACTTCTAATAATTATTTTTAACAATTATTTAACTTAATTATCAAATAATAATGATCAAATAATTTAATTATGAAATAAATAATTTAATAATTTTACGACACTGTTCTGAGACATTCCAGAGTGTATCGCAATCTTCTGGATGAATTCCAGTTCCAATTTCCTTATTTCGATTTTCTTCATAGCCTTTACATTTTTTTTTTAACAAATTTACAACGATGAAATGAAGCATGTGAGGGTGTATTCCTATTTGGAAAACGCTCGACATCCATTTCAATGGCAGCCCCATAATATTTCTTTCACATTCACCGCATAAATTAAGACCATTTCAATTCTGTCTTCAACAAAAAATGCTCCATTTTTATTATAGTAATAGGTACAATATCTACTGGATTTACACGAGAAATAAACCTTTTTAAACTCAAAATACTTTCAAATAGATCTATTAAGTAGAAAATAATCTCTTAAATCTGAGTATAACAAAGTTTTAATATCATTATAAACACTTATTTTCATTGTTGTGACTTTTCGATTTAATAAATATTTATTTAATCATTATTATTTTATAATTAAAATGAATAATTGTCAAAAATTATTATTAGAAGTTTTTTTGAGATCTAATTGATTTAATATTTTTTATTATTTGATGTTGTATAAAAAAATAGTTTTAATAAAAGTTGTTCAGTTTTTTTGTAGATTCAGAATATGTACAGAAACATATAGGTTTCTATTTAAAAAACAGAAGTTGATCTCGAAATACCCATGAAAGCTTGTTCTAGGTCGACAAACAATAGCGTAGTTTAATTTGCCCCCTCATATATATAAACTTTTATTTGAAACTTTTTTTCATATAATGCACTGTTTTTGAGTTATAAGACTGTCTCAAGATAAAAAACTCACCCGGTATAAATCTCAATGTTTTAACGAAATTTATGATTTTATGTTGGGCCACACTCATTGCAGTGCTAGACCGCATGCGGCCCGTGAGCCACGGGCTGGACAACCCTACTTTAGACCAAATTAAAAAGTAGATTTAATAGATGTAACTCTAAACGGCAGTAAATTAATTAAATAAATAAATAAATAAAATATTTAAATGTAAAATCAAACAGATAACGCGGTAAGTTCTTAAATGACATTTCATATACTTTGAGGCAGTTGAGTGAACATTAGTATAGAAATAAGAAGATGATATCAATCATAACATTAATACAACAGTTTGAAAAAAAATGATTACCTGAGGTCAAAAGCAGGGAATTTTTATATAACCCGTTCTTTTCTTTATTAAAGATATGAAGTCAAAAGACTTTTCAAAAATTACTAGATATTATCACTAGATGTTTTAAGCAGGCATTTTGTCACCCGGCATAAATGACTAGAGGTGTCCCCCATATCACAATACCTAGAAGGCACTTAGCCACCCTGTAAAATGACTAGTGGATGGACTTATATGGTATTACCCTAGTAGCACAATGTTTCAAACTATAAAGTAACTAAATAGTTCCTATATAGATTCTCAAAATCTATATAGGCACTATATGGTTGCTATATAGTTTGAAACATTGTGCTAATAGAGTAGCTCCATACCTTAGAAGATAATAAAAGAGGGGGCACTAGATAATACTGATACCAGGCGCCTGCTATCACAATTCACTAATATTTCTTTCACTATTATCAATTCATTTTATTATTATTTCATTCTTCTTATTTTAATCAAATCATTATATACGGACATCTTCTCGAAATTATATCAACTATAAATATAAAATAATTGTCCTCAATAACCTTAATGTTTTAAGGAAGATTATGATTTTATGTTGGGCCACACTAATTGCAGTGTTCGACAGCCCTGGTCTAGATCCTAAAATGCATTTTGGCCTTGGAGTTCAATTTCAAGAGAGGTGATATATAAAACTCTAGTAACTTAATAAAAATTATACATAACACCTTAGATCTCTAGATTTTCTATATAAAAAACTTGAAAATTTCTGCTGGCGGCTAATGAAAAATTCCCTCTAAGGCCATATTGACTTTTATGATTAATGACAAGTGAGTTCTTCAATTTTAACTGTTTTTTAAAAAATTTAACGTCACGTTTTCGTGGTGATATTTATTTATCTAAATTATTACCAAAAATTTAAAGGTCGAGAATCAAAGATCTTATTAGAAATGTTTTATTTCATTAAAATGAAAGTTTTTGCCGAGGAAGTAGCAGAGATTTTTATATATTGAAGGAGACAATAAAAGAGTATGTCTTCTGCTGGAATTATAAATAAAGTTTGTAATTCCAGCAGGGAATAAAATTTATAATTCCAGCAAAGGACACACTCTTTTATTGTCTCCTTCGGTTTTATTTCATGTCAGAATATGCGATTTTTTTCAACCCTTTGAACAGGTGTGCCCTTATTTTAACAAGAGAAGGTGAAAGGCCACTTAAAATGGGGGTATTTTCATTATTAATAGTGCATGTATGGATATTGTATATCCCAGCATCCCTTCCGAAAGGCTGGATTTTAATGAAATTTGGTAAACATGTTTCTCATTGGTCGACTAAAAACATTGCAGGGTTAAATCAATCCTAACCCACCCCTTCTGGGGAAGAATAGGGGAAAAGCATATTAAAATGTGTGGTTGCAACCCACTCATTGGGTTTCAGTTCTTTCAATGTCTCCTCGAATAACTTATGCCTAATCCCACAAACTTTATGGAATAAAAAAACTAAAGGCATGAGTTGATGGAATGGCCATGAGTTTAACATTGCCTAGTCACGAAGAAAACCTTCTGAAATTGGTTATTAAGGTAGTTTCTTTCACACATGCAAGTAAAATTCAAGAAGTCTTTGGAAACTTGGAATATGAGTCATTAAAAGCTTCAATAAATACGAGTGTTAAAATTTGAAGACGATTTACACACCAAACATGAAATAATTGCAATTAAAAATGAAATTTTTTATATATGGTAGATTGGGAAAGGGTGGTAAAATAATTATTATATTATTTGTTTTCATTGAAGGACTTTCACCATCTTGATGAAAAACTAATATTTGTTAGAATAATATATTCGGAGTAACTTAAAAAAAAAATTCAAATTATTTACCTCGTAGTTTAGATAAAAAAATAAAAAAAACATATTTGGGTGATTATTTTTAGTGGAGGGGATGTAAAAACAATCGCTTGAAAACGATCCATTCATAATGAGAATATAGTAGTGTGAGAAGTACAGTCACGTTAAAAAATATAACCTAACATTAAAATTTTAATTTTTATTTAAATCACACATAATTAATTGAAATCATTTTTTTTATACAAAATAAATACGACGTTTCGATCGTCTCGAACTAAAATTTTAGTACCGTTCTTATGTATTGAGTGGTTACGAGGCTAAAACTTGTGTGGGTTGTCGCGAAAGAACTTCGTTAATTAAAATTGGCGCACTAGGTGCTTTTGGGACTTTTTACTTCAAGCGTTAGAATAATTAACCCAAGACAGAGAATTCTAATTTAAATTCTAAATCTGACTGATTAATTAGCAAGAGTGCTATCTTGATGGAATCGAACCCAGATTCAATGGAAAAGAGTTCATTCATCTTGTAGTAGGGGTTGGGGTGGGGGGTGAGCCGAAAGAAAGAGGCACCAACGCACTTGAAATAATATCATTCTTTCGTAACTTTTTAATGACTCATTCAGTCTCTTTTGGCTGAGCTAAAGAGAAAAGCCTATTGAGGATTTAATTAAATTTTGAACTCTCCTCTTAGCTTTTATTTCTATAACTTAATTATATTTTTATATTAGAAGATACCATTTCTTATTAAAAGAAGTATACATATAATTAATTAATTAAATGGGCTCTCTTCTTTTTAGGACGAAAAACGCTAAGAAAAATCTTAAATTTAACTTGATTATAGGTAAAATATTATAACATAAAAAGAAATCAAAGAACCTTATGTGGCTAGCTTTCTATTTCAACATAAAGAATTTTCAATATCCAATAGGTAATTGAACCCATGAGAAAGAACATATAAAATATAGAAATAGACTGATAATGAAGGTCAATACTTTGAAATTAAACTAATAAAGTACCTATATAAATATTTGATATACAGGATATGGATGTTTATTTGCATAGCTCTTTATGAATCAACAACTCTGCTACTCTCAGCAAAACAAAATATTTTCAAGAAATCAATGAGGTTATCTTCTGCTTGAAATGCTAAATAAACATATACCTATGTCACTCAGTGACGTGCATTTTATGAGATGTTGCGAGTTCGCATTTCATCCTAAAATTTCAAACGTGCAAAGTATTTTTCATAAATACTTCAATTTAA
>JALMQS010000869.1:1258598-1347472 GCA_024734495.1 Forficula auricularia | reverse complement strand
TTTTGCTGTTGTAATTTGTCTGATAATATTTTTATACAGTGGTGTCACCACGATATTCTCGTAGCTTTCTTGGTCTACCCCGACGTGGTAATAAATCCAGGACTTTAAAATGTTCATTCTCATTCATTGATGTCTTATAGAAAATTTAATACGGTTTATTTCTAATAAAACGCATCCAGCATATTTTTAACCAGTTTATTGATTCTCCATCAGATTCTTTTTTACCCTTTTAAAAATTGCGTCTTCTAATAATTGACAAATGGAGTTAGGCCACTTTCAAAATAAACTTTTATATAATTTCATTAACCAGCAAATTTTCATGTTACAAAATCTTAATGATTTTAAATATATTAGTATCAAGTTGCTTCAGAATGAAAAGCATCAGGTAAAAATATAACTATTATTGGATATAGGAGCTAATACTCTTATGACAAAGCATTGCAGTACACATGCAAAAAGATCCCGGGTTCGAGCCCCGGCTGATCCCTTTGTCTGTAATAAAAATAATCTTTTCTTCGTTCCCTAAATTTAAAATTTGTTATTAATTGTCTTTGCACGGCCTCGTTGTGGTCGCGCCCCGAGTGATGAAGAAGAATTATTTTCGATCTTTGGGGTCTGCGATCGATTGGGAGGCGCTGGAATATTTAATTGTTTAACTATTAAGGTTTGCTAACTCGATTTTTTTGGGAAAATGGAGTTGAGGCCACTTTCAAAATAAACGGCTCATATATATTGAAAAAATTTACTTTTATTTTTTTTAATTTTAATGTGAAACAAGTGACCTGGAAATCCTTAACTCATAGTAAATGAATATTGCATATAATATTTATTTGTCCGCCTCCGTGGTGTAATGGTCAGAGTAACTGACTGGCAACCCGGAGGTCTCGGGTTCGATTCCCGGCTATACCCAGACATTTTTTCTGTAAGTATAGGGTCTGGTAATAAAAAATTAAGGTGGGAGATAAATTTAACCGAATTTATCGCGCGGAGAATTTACCACTGCTCGAAGCCCCTAAAACCTTAGTAAATTGGATATTGAATTGTATCTAAGTTTCTGAGATTGGCTCGTGATCCCGGCTTCTTTTCCTTCTACTCTGTTCTTTTCACGATGGAGGGGCCAGCCCATACAGGCCTTTAGGGGATCCACCTTCTGGTGCATCTCTTTCTCCCATCAATATCATTAAAAAAAAAAAAAAATTAGTTTTATCTTTATTAAAGATGTTTCACCTTGCACCAACACCACAATCTCTATTAAATATATATACAATTTTTGCTCGTTTAATAAGAGTAGATAGATAGATAGATAGATATTTTCCTGAATCAGGACCCTATTTATACGTATTTCGGCCTCTGGTTCCTTCTTCGTGCCAGCTCTTTCATATTCCTCTGAAATCTCGAACGAACTACGATCTCACAGCGGCTAAAATTTAGTGTTTTGTGTTAAATTTTTGGTTGAAACAAAAACAGTTGAATATTTCAAATATGAGTTTAATTAATTTCAGGAATACATAATTTAATTTAATTCTTATATACCTGTAAAAATAAGTAACTACTAAAAATTAATATATATGGGAATCTATTATTTAAAACTAAAAATTATATTATAAGAAAATAAAATAATAAAAAAAGAAGAATTTAAAGATAGTTTTTCATGTTTTATAATTTTTATTTTTCTAAATAAAATATATTTTATATAATATTAAATATTCTCATAATGTTATAATAATATAATATTTTAAATACACATATATAAAAATTTAGAGTATAAATTGTTTCAAAAAAAGGATATGGATATTGGATTTAAATTTTAAAAATAAGAACATATTTACCAAATAATTTTATTTTTTTAGTTGATATCCCTTGTTCTATACAGAAGTTTTATTTAAAAAAATACTAATCTCTTAATAATGATTTATGTTTTTTTTTTATTAACTTTTCTATCTGCTTTTTGCAGATTCTTAAAAATATGGCCTTAGTAATGATTCAGCTGAAGATTAAATTCATTCAAGGAAAAGTGTTCATTTTTCCAAGATATATTAACTATTAAATAAAAAAATTGTTATCCCAAACCAGATAAAATATTGTAATAGTAACGTTTTAACAAAGTACATTTTATTTTCTTCTGATAAAACCAAATAATCTGCTGATTTAACATAATTTAATCTGATATTAAAAAACTTAAAAAGTTTTTATAACAATTCTATATTAATCAACAGGAACAAGTGTTTTTAAGTAATATATTTTTCTGGGTAGAAGAGCAAATCAATAACGATTTAACAATAACGTTGAACTGCATTTTGTTTTTGTTTTTTAAGAATAAATTAAAGTTTTAGTGAAATATCCTGCTAGTATAACTTTTAATTTATCAAAAGGTAGCTTAGTTATTATAATATCTCAAATTTAATTTGTTTTCAATTAACAAATAGGGTAAGCCCTTAGGATTTGATAAAGATATAAAGGATGCAAGTGAGGAAAGAAAGATGATTTGAAAAGTTGGATAGAAGAAGTGTTTGATGAAGGAGCTATTTACATATAATCCATTTTGTTAAGCTCTGGATTGGGGTTGATAGCATCAACTAGGCATTAGAAGACTATTATTGACATGCTTAATTAAGAAAATATCTCTTTCTTTTTTTTTAATATTATATGTATTATTTTAGTTGAATGCTATCAAGGCATCTCGTATTGCTTATTTTTTATTTATTTATTTTTTTTTTTTGTAGAAATATATAAGTAACAAAGCCGTTAATTATCAAAAAAAAGTTGTAAATTTCACTTTCCCCCAAATCCAGGAAAGCACCAATAAATTCTCTTTTTATTGAAATATCAATTTATCAATTAAGAATTACTTAAATGATATGATTGAGGAGTAAATGCAATAAAACAATATTATAAAAGCTTAGAAAAAATTGGAATGCTAATATAAAAAGGACAAAACGAAAAATATTTTAAATGGTAATGGGAAAATGAAGATTAAACATAAAAAGATGAAAAATGTTTTTTATAAGTTTAGAATTAATTATATATATATTTATAAATATATATATAATCTTTATAAATATAGAGTTCTTATATATAAATATACATGTAAATGAAATAATGTATATATAAGAACAGTTAGCTTCTTTTTAAAAGCCAACTTGGAAGGACGTGATTGATATATCGCTAGGCCGGCAACCTAATCTCTACCAGAATTCAATATTTTTAAAAAACTATTTAAAAAGGCCCCTCAATTGTCCTAGAAGACACTTTTCTTAATAAGCGAATCAGTCAAATTTTAATAGCATTAGTAAATATAATATAATAACGACTTAGGTTTTTAAACTTGATTTATATATATATATATATATAAACTAATAAATTTTTAAATTAAATGTATAGTTTATTGAAAAATGTGTATGTTAAGGTATATATGTATATGTACATATATCTTAAAAAAGTTTAAGAATGGAAATTTTTATATGGGATAATGGAGCATAAAATAATTCCAGAACTAGAAAGCTAAGATTTTGAGGGATATTAGGCAGAGGAGTAGAGTAGAGTAGAGAGGTGGCAAAGGGCTTGCCGGAATCGAGGTTGCCGGCAGGCAGACCCACCCACCCCATGGCCAGCCATCCTGCCTGCCTGCATTTACATATTTTCAAATTGATCGACACGCCTTTTAGTATTTCCTTTACGGATTTCGCGTAGTGTTTTGTATTTGTCTCTGCCTTGACGAACATTTTCCCGATGAATTTTATCCATGGCGGTTTCTTTAGTTTCATCTCTTGATTGAGCCAAATCTTGTTTGAGAGCCTTTTAAAAAGAAAAATTAATTATTAAAATGAGAGTGAATATTAATATAATAATATAAATAAAATAGAAAAATAAATAAATAAAATAAAAATAAAATAAAACAATAAATAAATATAATAAGTTTACTTAGAAAATCATAAGATGATGTCATCTATTAAATTCGATGGAGTGGAATACTTTTAATTATATGTCAGAAGGGTTGTTTTCACCCCTTCGGGTGAATCGAACCCGGGCCATCTGGCTCACCTGCGGGATATGAACCTGTTAGGGCCGGTTGCATGTCGCAAATGTAAATGCTTTTTACCACTATCCAAGGTAGATGGTAAATGGAGTGACTGGGATGGCCAATCAGATGACAGGAACTTTCAGTGCCTGTCATCTGATTGGCCATCCCAGTCACTCCATTTACCATTCTACTTGGATAGTTGCATGCTACGACATACAACCGGCTACTGGCACTCGGGTTCGATTCCCGAGAGGGTGAAAAACAACCCTTCTGACATATAATTAAAAATATTCCATTCCATCGGATTTAATAGATGACACCATCTTATGATTTTCTAGTAAATTTGAATCTATTACCATCGGCAAATTGAAATCTTTCATATTCAATTAGGAAAATAAGTTTAATTTGGAATATTATCTTATGTATGGTACATTTTTTTAGTATTGTTGAGGATATATTGGATTTTCAATTACAGACACCTCCGATGCTGAGCTTCAAGAATT
The DNA here is from genome assembly GCA_024734495.1 of Forficula auricularia. NCBI lineage: Eukaryota > Metazoa > Arthropoda > Insecta > Dermaptera > Forficulidae > Forficula > Forficula auricularia. Next base: position 1,342,948 of record JALMQS010000869.1, on the reverse strand, counting down.
TCTTCTTTAGATGATAGAAAATGTTTAGTTACTTATAAAAAACAGTAATAAATTTTAACTGGTGTCTTATAACTGAACTAAATGAATCGAAATGTTAGAATGAATAAATAAAATAAAAATCTGTTAAATTAGTTTTATTATAAAAAACCTATTTATTTATTCGAATTAATAATAAATAAATTGATGTGGCCATCCACCTAACTTTACCATATACATGGCCCCTCTCTTAAAATTAAATTAAATTTTACATAGTAGGGTATAGGGTACATGTGTAAAATTTCGTACAAATCGACCAAAGGATCTAGGACTTATATTGAATATTTTTTTACCCCCTCCCCTCCGCCCCATTTCAGTCCCCAAAAGGAATAATAACTCTCTTTTTTTTTATTATAGGACCTTTTCAAAGTAAATACCATTTTTCTTGTTTTTTTTTTTAATTCGAAAATTTGAAAATATTTATTTTTTAATAGCTTTTCCCTCGTTAATTTTTGGTTCGATTTTAATAAAAATCTAATCAGCTCTTAATCTCAATACAAAAAACTATAAGTCAATTTTTGTTTTAATATTCACACTAGTTTATGGGCTAAAGCGTACATAAAATTTGTTAACGTACTAATTAATTAAATTAAATTAGGGAACTAAGAAAAGATTTTTATATTATAGACAAAAGGATCAGCCAGGATTCGAACCCGGGATCTTCGCATGTGCGCTGCGACGCCTTTATAAGAACCTTAGCTCTTATCCTCTCGGCCACTGATCCCTGAACCCAAGCTAATACCTAATGTCTATATGAATTATGGAATTTCTTTAATCTCTTCCTCGTTCATTTTTATCAGCTCTGTAGTGGCCTGACTATTTGAGAATAGTACTAATTAAGGTACTATCAGACATGTTGACAAAATGATTAATATCTCGTAATATATAATTTTTTTCTATGTTTATTCTATAAGGTTTTCTTGTTCTAGTGTTGGCTCAATTTTTTTTTTATCAAAATAATTTGAGCCGTTTTGGAGATATTTCGAATAAATAAAGCAAAAAATAACACTTTTTTATGCACGATTATAAATATTTGACCATACCCTGTTTGGTAAAGTAAAAAATTTATGTCAATTAAAAATGTTTAAAAATAACAAGTTCTTCGTACTGGTGTACTTTTAATGACCTATAATACCTAAAAATGATTACATATTATATATGTTTGGTGTCCCTCGAGGGGTGAACCGCGATTAGAATTAGGTGTACACACCCTTTGGAATTCATTAGATAATCTATTGTGAACTATTGTCTTCTACTTGGAAATGAATAGGTCGCGGTTCACCCCTCGGTGTCCCTTTATGTGATAAAAAATAAATGGCCCTTTTAATTATGATGATGATAATGATTTTCCGTAGATATAAAAAATGTCTATTTAGATCGTTATTATGAATCTTGTTTAAAATCTTTTTTTAATTAAATAACAAATTTATATTTTGTTTTAATAATAAATTTTATTTTAAATTTTATGTTAAACCTACCTCGTAATGATAATGATTTTCCGAAGATATAAAAGAAAAGTCTATTTAGATCATTGATAAGGATCTTGTTTAAAATTTTTTTTAATTAAATAACAAATTTATTTTTTGTTTTCATAATAAATTTTATGTGAAACCTACCTCGTAATTTTACTTATTTTCTTTCTTATTATTAAAAAATGTTTCACCTTGAACCAACACCTATCTCCTTAAAAGTGATTAATAATAAATATATGATGAATTAATAAATACCTTAAGTTGATCATGAAGTCGCTCATTACGTTCAGCTAGTGTACGTCTTTCTTCTACCGGATCAACAATATCATCTTCTGTATGAAGATCTCGAGAGACGTCGCCATTTACCACCTCATCATCCTCATCGTGTTCATTCTCTTCAACGTGATGATGTGTAGGTGTTGTCGTGGCAGCAAGAAGAGCTTGACTTGCCTAAAATAACAATTCATTGGTTTAAATTAACTCGCTTTTTCTTAATTTGTATGTTTTTGAATTTTTGAATAGATGGATTTAGATATTTCTTGAAATTACAATGTATTGAATACGAAACATATTTATTTTTATTTATAATACGTCATTTATAGAATATCTGTAGAAAATTTGAAATAAATAGTTTCTCTAATCGTATCCATAATTAAATTATTGGAATGGAATCGTAGGAAGTTGGACAAAAAATCAAATTAAAAACAGAGTTTTATAATTTAATATGCGGGGAGTCGGGTAGCTCAGTTAGCTAACGCACTGGCTTCGCTTCGGCATCGATCGATTATGACGATGTTGAAGTGGAGGTCTGGGGTTCGATCCTAGCTGGCAAATAAAAATTTCTACCGGCTGAAAACTCGGCTCCTTCACTAACCCTACTAACACTCTACTTATGTGCTGTCCATAAATGGGCTTTGTTCCCGGTGACATTAAATAAATAAAAAAAAAAAAAAAAAAATTTAATATGCATAATCACATACTACTAAAGGGCATTTGTGCCTGTCTTTGTTTGTAACTATCTATGTCCGGCCCCCCAGAGGGTGGGGTCCAGGAGGAGAGGTGGGGGTCAGGGGGATATTAAAGATATGTTTGTTTGTAACTATGTTTGTATGCCCCCCAGGGGTTCAGAGGTGGACTTCAGGGGTGGGGAATCTAGGGGGAAGGTTTACTGGGGTGGAGGGTGATCAGATGTAGGAGAGAAGTTCAGGGGTTGGGGAGAGGGTCGGTGGGATGGGGATGGAGGAGAAGGAGTGTCCAAGTGACGAGGGGTCCAGGGGGCGAAGCCCCTTGGCTATCAAGAGACCCACCGAAGGCGGGTCTTGCACTAGTAATTTAATAAATGATAAAACTCCTTTTTTAATTGGATTTTTTTGTCAAATTTCAATTTGAAATATAATAAGCATTCTAAATAACAAGAATAAGAATAGTTTATTTTAATAATTATTTCGTAATGCTATTATTGAAGTGTAGTGTATCAATTTTAATAGTTTCTTTAATTAAAATAGCTATTGTCTGTTGTCTGATTTCCTCAATGTTTTAAGGTATACTGAGAAAGTGAAAAGTTTAATGTTGTTAACATGCTCTTTAAAAACAAAAGTTGCTTAAATAATTATTATTATTGTACTATTGTTTGATTCTATCTAGCTGTTCCAAGGAAAAATTATTTTTAATGAGGAAAAAATAAAAAATGTTTATATAACAGAGATTATTTCATTTATTGGAAAAAAATATATTTCATATAATAGTTTATATTTTTTTCACGAGAGGATATTATCATAGATCATAAGCAATTCAATTTAGAAAATGGAGAAAAAAGTGAATAGTTTTTAAATAATCTCTGTATACTTTGGTGATTAGGCAATTTTTTTCGTCAACGAACGGTTTAAGCTAGAAAGTCAAAACTAAACACAAAGGTGTGGCTTATTAATAAAAACTTTTGTGCCAAATTTCGACTACAACTGTTGTGGCTTTTTCAACCTGAAGTTCTGAAGATAAGAAAGGCCACAATCTGATCAATTCTTGGAATTATACAAATATTTTGGCCAGTAGGCGGCGTAGTTTGACATTTTGGGATATAAGTAGAGACCAGATTTTTATGCAGTAAAAAGTGCCAGAATATGCCATAAAATATGCAGTTAAAAATACTGAAATATGCAAGTAATATGCAGTATAGTTGAAATATGCAATTATATGCAGTAAAAGATGGCGAAATAATTTTTTTATGAACTAAAAAATTAAAATTGAAGACAAAAATACTATATATTTGAAGGAGTGCTATGAAAAGAATAAAATGATAAAGTAAGCTATAGACATCAAGTGTCAAATAACTACTTTTATTGCGTTCTCATTACATTTAATATATTAAAAAATCTTTAAATTCAAAGAAATAATATGTGCTCTTGAATAAAATCAACATAATAAATATGTTTCAAAAAATGTGAAGGAAAAAATATTTGGTGGGGGGGGGGGGTAATTTTATTTAACAAACACGATTGTATTGTATTGCTTTTATTTGTAAATATTTGACCGGTATAATCTGATCCCTACACTAATTTACACACACACACACGAACACTAAATGTCCAAAATGTCCCGAAGGCCGTTAAAAAAAAAAAAAAAATTAACAAAGGATCTCAAAAATAATTAAAATTTGATTGTAATTGTGAATAATTTATGTTTACAAGTATTTCTCTCAATTATCTTCAGGTTATTATGTCTACGGTCACTTAAAATTGATTTATACTATGAAAAGGAGCGCTCCAGATCCTCAGACGTAATGTGGACAAATTCAAAGTAACTTAAAACACCCATTTTTACTTTGGAAAAAAAGATTGGAAACTTTTCGTAATTTTCGTGTAGAGGAAAGTATCTAGTCAAATCAAAGCACAACTGAATAAAAAGAAAAAACAGTGGATTGTTGATTTGTAGCTACGTTTGCATTCTTTGTAATCCCTTCGTAGTCCAACACTACACTCAGGTCGTTGAGGCCTATTTCAGTTTTCTTCGAATTTAAATTAGTGTCCTCCTGTTTGATTTCTTCATTTTTTTAATTCTTTCTCCGAAAATTTACTTTTAAAAAATCTGTATTTGGCGCAAAATAGGCAATATTTGACAAAAAAATCCTTTAAATATGCAATTTTATGCAACATCCTTCAAATATGCAATTTTATGCAATATCCTTCAAATATGCAATTCTATGCAATATTACTCAAATATGCAAAAATATGCATTATAAAATTTAACCCATAGTATCCTAGATGCATGATTCGGATAGATAATTCATCCCCTGGGCCTATGTGGCGGCAAACAAAATATGCATAGGAATCCGGTCTCTAGTTATAAGTTATAAGCAACAATATCAAATTAGCCCCCATTGCCTAAATTAATCAAAGTTATTGCATCCAGATTAACAGAAAAAATAATGTTTGAAAATGATTTTTCTAAAAAACAAGAGACATGTTAATAAATTTGCTTGCCTCTTCCTGTTTGCGTCTAGCCTCTTCAACTTCATCTTGTAAACGACGAGTTTCTTCATCCTTTTGATCAACTTCAGTTTGAATACGCATTACTTCTTCTTGTTTCATTCTAATCTCATCTTCCAATTTCTGTCGCTCTGCAGCTTCCATATTCTTGGATTCTTCCAAACGTTCCATCATAGCCTATTAAAAATAAAAATAAAAAAATATCAATTAATTTTCTTTAGAAAAAACGAAAATTAACCATTATATTAGGTTGTCAGATATTTAGACTTAAAGTGAAACAAAAATTCATGAGTGCTATCAATTTAAATGAGATGGACACAATAAAAATTATAATACAATTAAGAATTATTAACATTTCTAATTTTAATTTCTAGTAACTCATTTGCTATTTTTTTTTCTTTGTATGAAGCTTTTTAATATTCTTAAGTTCTTTTTGTTCAAAATTGAAACAAATTTTTCACCCTAATCACGTGACTATACTCCCACTTGTTGCGCTCGACACCTTTGGGACACTTTTTCAAGTTCACGCCCCCCACCAGACTTTAGATCAAGCCCTTGCGAGCCATCGCTTAAAGTCTTTTCTTTTTCGAATACCCTTCAGAGCATGAACATATCACTAAGTTTTATTACAAACGCTTCCAAATAGCCATAATCTTTAATCATGTAGTAAAATTATACTCTGAAGGTGTTATTCGCTATTTTGTATGAGCCTAAGACAATGATTCTCAACCTTTTTTTGTTGCGGCACACCTTTTAACAATTTCAAAATTTGGCGGCACACATAATAATAAATAATAATTAACCTATAATTCACTGCGTAAAATAGTTTATGATAATAATTCTAAATGTGTATGTACTACAAAAATAAGGGATTAATTACAAGTTAATAATAAGAATACATTTAATGCGAAATTTGAGCTTGATGTTTTTTGATAATTTCATTTATATTTGGTCGTAAAAATGACAATGCCACTCTCATATCGTCTTCTACATTTAACAATGTTGGTTAATGTTGAAAATCCGAATTCACACAAATAAGATGTGGAAAATTGTTATAATATGTTTAAAGCTTTTTTGGCTATCATTCCTGTTCAAAAGATTTTTCTTTTTAAATCATATTATTTAATAATATTAACATAATTATATATCTAAAATTTGGCGGGACACTTTTAGAATTTCGCGGCACACAAAAGTGTCGCGGCACAGTGGCTGAGAATCACTAAGAATATTCTGATAACTAAAATTCATATCCTATGTGTTCCTTTCGTTAATTATTTTCTCTTTTTATCCTAAGGTTTTATCACTAACAAATCGCTAAGCCCCGCTTAGCAAAAAATTTGTTTAATCGCCAATCCATGCATTGGCGACACACAAACAAACACTTTCCTTTGCCCTAATCAGCGGCAAGAAACACACCAGTTCTTTTCTGAACAACTAAGTTCAGAGAAAGCAACTCTGGGCACTTAGCGCTCCATACATGAGGCGAGCGCACACGCCCACACAGCGCATTGAATTTTGCGCAAGGGACATAGGCACGGCGACCAGTCTCCTATAACCTACACTATCCCAAATACTCTCCTTTTAATCATATCTCTCTACACTACACCTTTTTTAAACCTTCCCCTTGTTGATTACTGAATAAATTTTATATAAACATTATATTGTTTTCTTTTTGTTTCATGCTCTTTTGAAGAGAACTTTCTTTGACTTCGGTCCATTTTGTTTACAGGATATTAAATGTGTATAACATTAGTAACTAGATCAGTGATTCTCAACCACTGTGCCGCGGCACTTTTGTGTGCCGCGAAATTCTTGAAGTGTACCGCCAAATTTTAGAAATGCAAACAATGAAAATTTATTTCTATAATAATAAAACTTGAGCAAGATGCGAGGTAGGTTTCACAAAAAAAAAAGAAAAAGAAAAAAAACAAAATTGAGTTTTGAATTCGATACATTTCGGGGGTGAGCCCCATCTACTCCTGATGATGGGCTCACCTTTGAAATATATCGAATTCAAAACTCAATTTTGTTTTTTTTCTTTTTTTTTTCGTGAAACCTACCTCGCATCTTGCTCAAGTTTTATTATTATATTAAAATGTTTCACCTAGAACCAACACCTAACTCCTTAAAAGTTAAAAATTCATTTCGCTTTGTAATAATCGAGATTTAATTTCAAAACATTCGGAAGAGTCAATTAATTCATTTTGGATTAGCATTAAATGTGATTATCCCATAATAGCTAAAAAAGATTTTAAAATATAATTACAATTTTCTACATCTTATTTGGGCGAATTCGGATTTTCAGCATTAACCAATATAAAAACGAAAAAAAAATCGAGACAGATGACAAAATGAGAGTGGCATTATCATTTTTACGACCAAATATAAACGAAATTATCAAAAATCATCAAGCTCAAATTTCGCCTTAAATGTATTCTTATAATTTATTTATAATTATCACTCATGTTGTATTTGTAGTACATATTATTTTATTTTACATTGAAAATTATTACCATAAACTATTTTACACATTAACACAGGGTATTATAGGTAAAAGTAAAATTCTTTTAAACTATTGTTAGTGTGCCGTCAAATTTTGAAATTGTTAAAAGTGTGACGCAACAAAGAAAAGGTTGAGAATCACTGAACTAGATAATCAAACCAGCTCACTATCGAAAAACATTTAAAATTATAAAGTTAAACAAAGCAGCCTTGAGGATTTACAGCCCTCAAACAAAAAGGCGCGATACTTTCAATCACTTTTCTCGGAAGAAATATAATTATTTAAACTTTTGAATTTTATTTCCCCCGAAGAAGGGATTTAAGGATCTCGAAAATATTCACGAGAAGAAAAAACTTAGCAAGTGAGTCATTAGAAAATAATATATTTATATTATTCCACTTTGTGTCTTGAATAAAATAAATTTTCATCTTATTTAAGCTAATTTCTATTTTCTTTTAAAGTTCTCTCAGTTTTGAAGTTGAGAATCGTTCAAGAAAATGAGTAATTTTTGCAGTCAAAAGGGAAAGAACCCATTCAGTCGAACATTAGTTACTTTTTTCATTGCCCTTGTTTATAGTCCGAAAGATTTAAAAGAAATAGAAAAAAGAATGGAAAAATAGATAAAAAGAAAATAAATAAATAAAATTATTAATATTTAAATAGAAAGGTTGAAAAAATATTTAATAATTCTTACGTGAAGTTCGTTTTGACGAGTTTCTAACTCTTCTTTGGCAGCCTGTAATTGTTTAAGCTGTTCTTCTAAACGTCTAATCATATCTTGTGCTTCTTTAAGATCATGTTGCCGTTTTTCTAAATCTTCTTCCATTGAACGTAATCGTTCTTCATATTCTTGTTGTTTACGTTCAGCTCTCTCTCTTGCAGCAATTTCAAGTTGCAATTTTTCCCTATATTATAGAAAAATAAGAATCAATTATTATTTTCACCATCAAAATAATATTTGAAACAGATAATATGGGTAAAAAAATTAATTAATGTAAATAATCAATAGATTTATATTAATCAAAGTCTAAGTATATGGATTTATGGATATATGTTTGCTATACATTTCGAGCTCGTTTGTCTAATCTGGATCAAATTTTGCAGTCTTTTAGAACATTGCGTTGATGTATAAAGGGTTTTGAAGTTTCATAAAGAGAAATCATTGAGGTTGTCCTCTGATTTATCCAAATAAAGAAATACATTTATAAAATGAATATAAATATGTGTGGGAAATTATTTTAATGAATTGTATAATTTCTGTTTAAGATCATATGTTTGCCAAATGTGTGTCTGGGCTTTCTACCCTTGTACGCTGGGAGGCTGCTTTCTTTCTTCTTAGGGCCGGTTGTAACTTTCAGTGCCTGTCATCTGATTGGCCATCCCAGCCCCTCCATTTACCAACTACCCTTGGTTAGTGGTAAAAAGGATTTACTTTGCGACATACAACCGGCCCTTAGCCGGCTATTGTCCCCAAGACCTTTAAATTCAGACTAAAAGCATTCTGCAATAAATATTATTATGACAACTTGTTTCGACGGGCTGTCGAAACAGAGTGCATATGGTCAATCTCCCCCACCACTTGAATGCATGTGTAAATGTCAGTTGCAACTGGGAGTCAGTTGAAAACGAGCGTTGCTTAAAGATGGTTGTTGATTTAAGTAACCCATTACGATGTATTAATTAACGATGTTTTAAGATGATTTACCCCTAGACAAAATATGTAAGCCGATTTTTGCAAATAAATACTTTTACCTAAAAAATACGTGTGTTATTTGACCCCTACGAGCCAATTAAGTGAAACCCCCCCTACATATGTATATATAGATAATTTATTTGCTAGAGACTATAGTTTCGAAGATTTGACCTTCATCAGTGCTAATGTTAATTAAAAATATTTTTTTTTCTGTTATTTCTCATGGGTTCAAATACCCGACTGGATGTGTTCATTTTGTTGTAATAGTGAGCTGGTCAGATAACAACAAAATGAAAACATTCAATCGGGTATTTTTTGAACCCATAAGAAAGAAAAGATATTGCTAATTGAAAAAAGTGACGAAGAAGGTCAAACCTACGAAACTATAGACGCTAGAAAACAATCTTGCTGTCGAAAATGGATGGATCCTCAAGATAAGTTAAAAAACGATTTAAAGAGAAAGAAAGTTATAACTGTTTTGTACTAGTCAAACAAGATCGAGGTATGAATGTTAGTAAAAGGAGGAATTTTGAAATCTATTTAATTGTGAAAAGTAGAGGATTTTGATCTTTTTACAATATGTATGAGTATGGTGAAACAAAATTTTAAATTTTGAATGTTGTATCTATAAAAATTCATCGAAGAATAATGAGACCCAAAACACTCGACGCAGTTTCTTTTCTGATTCTAATGATTTAATTAAAGTAATATTCGAATTTTTTCGAAATACAGCAAAATTGATTTCTAATGTTTATTTGAATTAAGCAAAGGACAATCCCCTTTCTTTTTAGGAATCAGTAATTTGACAACTTTGTATAGAAATATAGAAATATAAAGGGAGAGAATAAGATGTCAAAAGGAACCTCAAAAAGCAGCCAAGGCCCAAATTATATCCTGAATTGCCTATAATTAAGGTAGTTGTTTCGCGACAATACTAACAAAAAGTTAATGCTAGAGTATATAGAACATACAATAAGGATTCATAATTCATAAGCCCAAAACTTTTTGCTGTTTATGTACCACTACTAGCCAATCCAGTGCTCGTTTGACAACACTGTCTGAGTTTTATGTATATACTTTATCATAGAAATTTCAGATAAAGTACATTATAAAGGGAGATTTATAAAACAAAAAGTTCTTAATAAGCGATTGAAAGATGTTGCGACAATGGCTGAACCGAAAAATCGTCAAAAAAGTACTAAATTTAAGCCACTTTTTAGGTTAAATAAATGCGTTGTTACCAGCTTGTTTTTAGTGTAAATTTTTCATTATTTATTCACTATTTTCTCAGAAACAGTGTTATAACTATGAATTAAAATTTTCTTAAAAAATGTATTGGTTATTGTTTAATGTTGGTTTAGTTTTTTATATCAATGGTAAGAAGAGTTTCTTAATTATAATTAAATATGTATGTAAACTTTCCGATATCCCGTATAGTGCAATGTATAAGAGTCTGAAAAATTATATCTTTGGAATTTAATATCTCCGGAACTATATTGTTCATAAATTTTGTTTTGCCACCAATCGATGCAGAAGTATCCAAATAATAATCTGACTAAATTTCAAAAAAATCCTAAGAAAACCCATATGGTGAAACAACTACCTTAAATATATTAAAGTTTTCCCTCTGCTGTTGTTTAGCAATCTTCTCTTCTCGAGCTTGAGCCTTCATTTGTTGAACATCAATGGTGTCAGGTTTACGACGTCTCATGTAAAGTTCATGATTACCCATGCAAAGTGCAAGGATACGTTTATTAATTCGAACACGGGGAGCAAAAAATACGAAATCTGGTGCTTTTTTATCAATAGGTTTGATAATGAATTTCCGGTCATTGAAAGAAATGTTGCGAATCTCAGACCAGGGGAAACCAATTTTCGGAGTCAACCTAGAAAAAAAAAAAAGATTAAAATAATATTATTATTTTTTTGAATATTCTCTTTGAAAAATTAAGAGATAAAAATCTTTGGAAATAAAATTTTGAGGAAAATTAAAAATTAAATTTATTGAATGCAACGTTTCAATCAATAGTTGTATAAATGTTTTAAATCAGCCATGTTCAGTTCATTGATTTGCACATGGAATATAAGGTTTCCAGGTAAAATTAAGAAATCAAATGAGATTAGAGTGATGAATATATGAAGGGCTTATTGTAATAACATGACAAGACACTTAATTTTTAATGAAACATTTTTTTTTTTTATAAAAATATACTTCATTCTTTGCCTTTTGTCTAGCCATAGATGCTATTAATCTAAAAAAAGCACACATTAAAAATAATTGGTACTAAAAATCTAGTATTTAATTTTATAGATTTTTTTGAAACTTAAAAGCCTCTGATCTTAGGTTTTCAGTTGTGTGGCTTATTATCTTATTGCAAAAGCCCTTGATATGTTATTTAGTTATTATTATTACTAGCTGCAAGGCCCGCCTTCGGCGGCCCTCTTGCTAGCCAGGAGGCTCGCCCCTGGACCCCCCCCCCCCCGAACCCATGAAACCCACACCCATGCCCAATCCCTGTACCACCCCACTACGCCCCTGGACCCCCACCCTACCAACCCTGTACCACCACCACCACTCACCCACCCCGTGCCCACCACCCCCGCGCAAACGTCGTCATGGTTACCAATTTAAATTAAATTATCTATATATATAAAATTAAGGTTTTGTCTGTACATTGGTAACCATGACGACTGTTTTTGTTGGGGGACGGACATAAGTAGTTACAAACAGGAAGGCACAAATGCCCTTTAGTAGTATAGGATTATTTTCAAAGAAAATACAGTACCTATAGTTCTTGACAGGCCCTTATATAGTATTATCGAAAAGACGAGAGAGGTAACTAACTGTATGCCCTTGAGGGTTTTGTATGACTAAAGATGCTAAGCATAGCGAAAGAGAGAGTTATAAACTTAAAGAGAAATCAATAAGGTTGTCCTATGCTTGATGCAAATAAACATATACATATTGTATATAACGAATATTTTATATAAGACTTTATGAATAAATTATATTTATTTGTATCAAGGAAAGGACAATCTCAATGAATCAAATACTGTAGTACTCTCGCTAAAATAAAATCTTTTTAATTAAAGTTAGAAAACGTATTGGTGAATGAAGTGAATACTGATTAGGTTCTTCTCCAATATTCTATTATCATCATAAATACGTATAAAGGGATTTTTGGAGAGTTTACTTGCCAGAGAGTTTATTGTTTAAAATAAAAATATTTCCACATAAAGAAAGATCTAAATAATATTTGAATCTTCTTTGTAAAAAAATCTAACACCCGCTTACACTGGCAAGTAAACTCTCCAAAAATCCTATTAATATTAAATTAATCTTGCCTAGTTTCATAATAAATGATAAATATGTATGTTTGCAAGAAGATTGACTTGGTAGAACTAGGTCAAAATGTGATTAGAAGATACTACCCAAACAATTAAGTTAAATAAAAGCATGTAATAAGTAAAATTACGTGAATAATACTCACTTATCATCTTTCTCGTAAATATTGAGTCCAAGAGCGTCAACACCAAGCCAGAGTTCTGTGCCTTTCTTGTTGCGAATTTCAAAATAGTTGACACCATACATTTCAAGATCTTGAGCAATTTTGAGATACTCCATCATGGCATCTTCACGTAACATTCCACGATGTTCATTCCACCAGGTAGTAATACTCTGCTCCCATTCATCCTTGGACATTTTATGTTGATCCATTACTCTGAGAAATTCCAAAAAAAAAAAATATTAATATAATTATTTTTCCAATATTAAAAATTATTGGGTTAAACAAATTCAAAACTTCAATGTAAAAAAAAACAGCAAGTAAATTGTATCCAATCCACCAAGATAAGCCCTGGAAAATTAATTTATAATTATAAAGAATCTTCAAAAAAATTCAACTGAAAAGTTGATCGGAAATTTCTTAAAATTACACGTTTTTAGAAATTTACTTAATTGTTGGTAAATGAGATGATCTTATTACAAAATATTTTTAAAGAATTTTAAAAATTTAAGATTATCAATAATTTTGGAGTATTAGATAAGATCGTTAATATAGGAGGATAAGTCAAAAATTACCTACACTTTCCGTTCTAGAACTTTATTAAACTAAGATAGGATGCGTTGAGTTGGCGTGTCTGTGGTCACGTGTGCGGAATTTAATCACGATCGCGTCAGTTGTCGTCTAGCTACAACAGCATAAGCATGTCAGCTCCGCTATCAGATTGCACCAAAGAGGAGCAACGAAGAGTGGTCAGAGAGTGTGAAATGTGCTGAAATTCACCGAAAACTTTTGTCACAATTCGGGGAAAGTGCTTTATCTCGTAAAAGCGTTTTTTTAAGGATCGAAATGTTTAAAAGTGGCCGAACGAGCGTAACACAAAAAGAGGGAGCTGGGCGACTGGGGACGCTTTGAGACCCTGGTACACCCTCCCTACAGCCCAGATCTCGCTCCCTCAGACTTTCATCTCTTTGGACCGCTCAAGGAAGCTTTGAGGGGTCGTCAATTTGCCTCAGACATGGACGTTCGGGATGCGGTGCAAAAGTGGCTTCACAACCGCAAACCTTCTACCAGGAAGGCATCCGGAAGCTTGTGGCTAGCTGGACCAAGTGCATTGCTAAAGGTGGAGACTATATCGAAAAATAATGCATCTGTTGTACACCTATCTTAGTTTAATAAAGTTGTAGAACGAAAAGTGTAAGTAATTTTGACTTATCCTCGTAAATGAATAATTATTAATGTTATGGAAGCATCACTAAAACAAAAACAAAAAAATTTGTTAAAAAACACATTAATTCGCAATTCAAGTAGGCGAAAATCAAAAAAAAAAACAAGAAAAAGCGAAAAAAAAATATTGAGAACAATTCTCTCCCACTTACGATTCCTTAATTATTGAAACAAAAAATGACTTTTTCTTAAATTTTCCCATAATGAAGCTGAAAATATAAAATTAAAAATATCTAAAGATATATTGACTTATTGAATAGAATAACTATTCAATTTTTCTTTGGAATAAAAAAATAAGAAAGAAAATATGTATAACATTTTTCAAACTTTATGAAACCAACTATTTGAAGTACATATAAAATAGTTGATAAGTAGGTATGTATATTGTATAGGTATATATGAATATTTTAAATTCATACGTGTATATTTCAAATGATGTAAATTAAAATTTTCTATCTTTATGTAGCTGGCTTTATCCAAAGCAAAAAAATATCAAAATATGTTAATAACTAAAAATATGGAATAAATAAAAATATTTTTTAACCTTCTAACTATCTTTACATCGAAATTAACATTGATAATAACATGTGTAAGTTGAATTATTAAATAGGAAGGTACTTATGTAAAAAAAATTATATACGAATATATTTCAAATGTAAATTAAAATATTTTTCTTTTTCTGGGTTTCACGGGTGTTATTCTTTTTTTTCCAGAGTGTAGAATGATAGACAATTTTTAATCTGCATTTGAAATATATACCTACGTAAATATTTGAAAAATGTTTATTAGGGTGGTCCTTATTTTGGGTATTTTCGAATTTCCACGCTGGCAGAGGCTCATATGGTTCGAAATAAATAAAAAAAATAATAACTTCCAAGTTTCAAGTCCCTATCTCAATTTTAACCCGTGCCTAAGAGCGATGCAAGTTTCCCATCTAAATAACATGGTTTTTGGCATTGAACGATCAATTTTTTTATTCGGGCCAAAGCAATGGTTCAAAAAATTTAAAACTCTGTAGACTTTATCCTTATAATAGTAGCTACCCTTCAGGATTTTTACAGATTTTTAGCTATTATAATTTTGGAGTCTATAACTTACTAACGCTAAGATATGTCACTAGCTGTAACTCCAAAATTATAATAACTAAAAATCTGAAAAAATCTGAAGGGTAGCTATTATTATAAGGGTAAAGTTTAGGGAGATTCAATTTTTTTGAAATATTACTTTGACCGGAATAAAAAATTGATCGTTGAATGCCAAAAACCCCATGTTATTTAGATGGGAAACTTGCATCGCTCTGAGGCTCAGGTTAAAATTGAGATAGGGACTTGAAACTTGGAAGATATTATTTTTTATTTATTTCGAAACATATGAGCCTCTGCCAGCGCAAAAATTCGAAAATACCCAAAATAAGGACCTCCCTAATGTGTATATACTATACCTCTCTAAAATATAATATAATATAATATAATATTAATACATTTATGGACTAGAATTTTTCGATATACGGTCAAAAACTCGGGAAATCCCTCAAGCACATCTTATGTCATGCGTTCTTGGGTTCTTCGCTTTTCAGTCGAATTTCAAGGGCGTTTCTCGGCAGTATAGAGAAGTATGAGAGTATATATAATACATTATACAATATTTAATAATTATGTTATAATTCAACTAATACATTTTATTAACAAAGTTACGTGAAGGTTAAAATCAGCTTGAGGCTCAAAAAATATTTTTATTCATTCATATTTTTTATTAACGTGTTATGCTATTTTTCCCGGCGTCAAGATGCCTCATTTTTTTTCTAATTTGCTTTTTATATAATATAAGTTAGCAAAATTGTTGTTTGTGTTTAAGAATTGTGATTTACATGTAATTAGATTGATAAATTATTTGAAACCTAAATTTAACTCTTCTTACTGGTAGTTATTCGTTTGAGGTTTTCTTGTTATTAAGTCTTTAATATTACCACCGTGGGGATCGACGATTATGAACAACAACAATGTATTCGTTTCTTGGACCATAAGAGCATGCGCGAAAAGATGATGCAGATAACCTAAGGTCTTAGATACAGTGCCTTAGGGATCGATGAGTACGAGCAACCCTGTGGGCAATCTGATCTTGGGACCAGAGGAGCATGCAGGAAAAGACGTTGCAGAATACCTAATGTGAGGAGTTATAGTCAAATAGCGACAAGTATTCTTTTCATTTGAAAAATTAATTAACTATTTATTTATAGAGGGGATATTAATTAATTGAACTCTTTTACCATATATAGGTATTATGGAGAAGTATTGTAATCGTGTAGGGAAAAATTGGAGTTTTTGGTTCTTATTTTCGAAATATCTAAAAAATAACCAAACTATTTAAAAATTGGAGGAAAAGTTAAACTTTTTCAAGACTCGGTACGCTTTTTGCAGTTTTGGTGAATAATCCAAAACACACCCTTTTCAGTGTTTATTATTTTTTAGTATAGAAACAAATTAAAATCTCAAAAAATATAATTTTTACCCAGAAGATCCGGAGCGAGAAAGCCAAAAATTTATCGGTTAGCATAAGAATGAACTTTCTACGACTATTCGTTCTCATCGTGGGTATCTGAATCCAGGCTTACATACAGACATACGGACATTTTCTCCACGTTTCAGACATTTTTTAGCACAATGAGCAAAATAAATTTGAACATTTTTGAGTGAATTCAATTCTAGACTTGCCCGGGAGGCAGGCCTACCGAATAAAAGAAAAATTAAGACGTTAAGACAGATAAAAAAACACATATAAATATATTTTAAGAAATATTAAAAATGTTTGTGTTGGTATGTTAATTCGTTTAGAGGTCAAATTTTATATGGGCTCTAATTCAAAAATCAATAAGAATATCAAAACGAAATTTCACAATTAATTTGTTTTATAATAAGATCAAGAGATGATTAGATTTTGATTGATATCGGAACTCGTATACATATAGGTATTAGTTTTTTTAAAAATAATTAATAATTCTTCCAATATATTATTTACGATGTGTTTTACTAAATAAGGGTTTTTGTAGACATTACAATTCCATAATTTTTTTTTTTAATCAAAATAATTTTATCAATTTTTGAGATATTTTTAAATAAGCTGAGGTGTTCTGATGTGGCCATCCACTTGACTTTACCATACAACCTGGCCCCTCACTTGTTTTTAATATTTAATCAAATTAATTATAATCATGTAGGGGAGGGGGGTAAGTTTTTGCATTTTTAGACTTCTGAGGTCCCACTGATTATGTATACAAAATTGGGTTGTTTTTGGTACAAGAGCCTATATTTTCATTTTTTGACCATACACCCCCCCCCCCCCCATTTTGGGCGGTTAGTTATTGCATTTTTAGATTTCTGGAGTCTAGCTGATTATGTATACAAAATTTGGTTGAGTTTGGTACAAGGGCCTAGATTTTCATCCCCCCCCCCCCCATTTTGGGCGATTATTTTTTGCATTTTTATACTTCTGGGGTCCCACTGATTATGTATACAAAATTTGGTTGAGTTTGCTCAAATGGCCTACATTTTTAATTTTAGCCCCCCCTCCATCCACCCCCCTTAATTTTCGGTCGATATGTACCAAAATCTAATCAGCTCTTAATCTCAATGGACCAAAACTACGTGTGAAATTTGGTTTCGATATTCACACTAGTTTTTGAGCTAGCTCGTCCACAAAAATTTGGTAACGCACAGACAGACTAACAGACATTTTGACAAAACAATTATTATCTCAAAAAATATAATTTTTTCGATGTTCACTTATTAGGGTTTTTTTTTGTAGACAGAAATGTCATGGTTTCGCTCAATTTTTTTAATCAAAATAAATATTAGTTTCAGCCTTTTTTGAGATATTTCGAAAAAAAGAAGGAAAAAAACACTTTTTTCATGCACGAATACAATACTTGACCATATCCTGTATGGTAAAGTAAAAAGAAAAGCAAAAATTACTTATTTGTTTCTGTACTGTTACAATGATAGCATAAATATTCTAGAAAAGACAGGTGTATGGTAAAATCATGTGGTGTGGTTAAATTACACCAGATTTTTATAAAATAAATTAGATTACGATGGAATCTATAAATTTTTATTATTAATTCGTTTGAGTTAATTAAAAAGCAAAAAAAAATACTCGTAAAAAAAGGAATTTGAAAGTATAAATGTTAAAAAACTTTTTAAATTCTAAATGAAGGCCCTGGAACGGAAACTACCACGCTCATATGCATATATAGATTTCGTTAGCTTAGTGAACGTATTAATTAAGAATACAAATCATATAAAAAAAGAAATTAAAAATCAAACTATAGATTTAATTAATTCGAACATTTAAGTCTTTTATTAATTTTATTTTATGATAAATAGATCGAATTTTTTTTTAGATTGCAAATACAATTCGATTTAGATTTAATCAATCCGTCTCCGTCCAGGATCGATCATTTAAACGCCGAAGAATTAATTAATTATAATAAGAATATTTTAGGAGATAATCTGAGTGTAATTATTTGTTTTAATGTTATTATTAAGTCAAAATAAAATAAATACACATCTTTTATAAAAAAACATCTGCAAACGTTTGTTTGAAATACAAACATTTCGGGAGAAATTTTCCCTTTATCAATGAAAATTTTAAGGAATTTGAAAGAATAGTTGATTTAAGAAAGGCAATTAGTAGAGATTGTGGTGTTGGTGCAAGGTGAAACATATTTAATAAAGATAAAAGTAAATAAATATTATATAAGGAATAATTTCTCCTGAAACGTCTAGATTTTTAATAAACGTTTCGAAATTGTTCTATAAAAGATTTGTACTTATTTATAGATATTATTATATCACAAAATTTTATATAATTTGTTAGAATATTTTGTTGATCTTAAAAATTGTCTTACAGAAAAAACAACTTATTTTCTATTGCAACTCTAAAAAAAAAATTATTAAAATGACCGAATATGGAATGTTAATAACGCGATAAAGTTTGATTCTGTCTCTTAATCAATAGAGATTAGGATGTTAGGCTTGAGATTAGCCGGCGTATCGAAGGCTACCTCTGCGGCAGAAGACGATCATTGGCGAGGAAGCCCGAGTTGTGGGTGGCCTTCACGTAATCTCCATGTCGTGCCTGCACAGCATAGGATGCTAACAACACGGACGTCTCAGGGGGGCAGTAGATCTCATCTGACAAAATAGCACTCTTCACCTGAAATCAATTCAATATATATATACTTTAATACAAGTTATTTTAATAAAAAAACGATTTCATAATTAATTATAACAAGCAGCAGGGCGAAATGTTGTTTTATTTATTTATTTATTTTTTTGTTTTATTCATAATTCAATATCAAAATTAGAGTAATAAAAAGTGTAATTTTTCAAGACGTTTCAGCCATAAAGTAATATAGAGTGGAAGGCTACCGTATATAGAAAAAGCGCTCTCTAGCGACTGCACTTAGCAAACTCTTAGTTCTTAAGAGCTATCCAAAGATCATAGAACATTCAAAACCCATGTCATAGATAAAAGATACATACCCTGTATGTTATATACCAGAGGTGGGGAACCTGTGGCCTCGAAATGAATTTGAAATAAAAAAAAAAAAAAAATTGAATTTGAACAGCAATAACTTTACAAAAGTTACATTTATCGGTTTTGGAACTTATGTGGCCTCCTTTGTTACTGCTATTTTAAATGTGGCTTCTCAGGGTAAAAAGGTTCCCCACCTCTGTTATATACCATATATATAAGCGAATTTTTTACTCTTGATAATGTCACCAAAATTTGCCCCGAAAAGAGCGGTTTCCGCCATTTTATTGCCCAATGGTTTTGCCCTTGTCTCGCCAGAGAGCTCTGTAACTCGTATAGGCTAAAATACATTGGCTCCTTATAGAGACTTCCATTCGATATTACTCTATGGTTTAGGCTATAATTTTTGAGCCATTTTCAAGTGATAATAGATATAGTTTGAAACATCGAAAATGGAATTGGGTTTCTTTTTGCGGAGAGTAGCAGAATTTTTAAAAATTGAAGGAGACAATAAAAGACTGTGTCTTCTGCTCGAATTATAAATTTTTAATTTATTTATAACGAGACTATAGTTTCGAGCTTTGCCTCTTCATCAGTATATTACGATTGATTCTCAGGAATTAATGTATGTAAGTTCCTGTAAATCAATTGTAATAGACTGATGAAGAGGGCGAAGCTCTCGAAACTATAGTCTCGTTATCAATAAATTAAAAATGTATAATTCCAACAGAAGACACACTCTTTTATTGTCTCCTTCGATTAATCCTTAAGTATGAGATGCAAATTGATGGCTATTTTTTATTGTAAGTCAACATTGACTTCAAATATCCAGTGATATCTGATTAATAATAAAAGAATAAACATATTAATATTTCAAATGAATATGGATAAAGTCAACCAGTTTATTTGCTTTAAATCGAATTATAATCGAGATAAAAGTTTTCGGTAAATTGAAAATCAAAGAGGAAGCTGTGTTCTATTAATGGAACAAAATATTTTGAATTCAAATATTACTGGTTCATATTTATGGGGACTCGAAATTTGGCCAAAGTGTCCTTTTTTGGGCGTTTTGACTAAAAACATCTTAAAGCTTTGAACTGTTGTAAATAATCAGAAAATAATCAGAAAATCATTGCAAAAAAACTCTTCTAGGTTCAATTTTTAGATTTTCTGATATAAATTTTTGTTTAATTTTTTTCGAGTAGTGTTATTGATGTTTGTAGATACACACACCATTTTAAGTAAAACTTATTAGTTTTAAGAAAATTTTCAAAGATTGGGGAAAGTAATTAATAAAATAGGGTACAATATATTTCTTAATGATCAGTTTTGAATTCTTTCAGAATTTATTCATTATTAAAAACAAAACAAAAAAATCGTCGTTTTAAACAAGAATGAAGCCTATTTTTAATGGGTGGATTAAAAAATAATAGGGGGTCGGGTAGGCTAGGCGGTAGCATGTCAGCCAGCTAACCAAGAGGACCCGAGTTCGAATCCGACTCGAGGCATCCGGCTAAAATCTGACCCCCGAGGTAGAGACAAATTTAAATAAAATAATTAGTATCGTAAATGGCTTATGGCTAGAAAGGCCGAAAAGCCAAAAAAATAATAATAATAAGTTTTAACATAACTTAAATATAAAACTTACAATTAAATTAAATTAAATTAGTTGATTACTTACTTGGAGATAAAATAATCGTAATGTAATTTCTTGAATAATTTCTTCAGCTACATCCTCAGGATAAAATTTAGCCCGGAATTTGAATTGAAGGGGATTTTCCTTTTTAACGTCTTGACTCATCACCTGGAAAAACCATATAAAAAAAAATTAATTTAAAAATATCGATTATCAATACATTTATTTTAACATTATAATTATTAGATAATAAAAATATTTGTCAATTGAAAAAATTAATAAAATTTCTCCTCTTTTTGAGGAGACGTGATAAATATTAATTAATAAAATAAATAAGTTTGAGACTTACCCATTGTTCCATCAAACTTTCCTAAAGTTAGCATGCAAATGTTTTGAAAAAATGTATAATTTAAATTAAAAAGAAATAAAATTGTTTTTTTTTTCAATAGTAAAAGAACTAATAAAATACTCAAAAACAGTGGTTCTCAATCGGTGATACGTAAGAGATTGTGTTAGTACATAAATTAATTTTTTTGCAACGAAATTTTCTCTGGAGAGAGACGGACTGGTAGAAATTTTAATTGAATGTAATGGAAGGCAGCCCAGGGGTAGTGAGGAAAGAAAAAATTAACACATATCAAATAAGGTGTAATTTATTAGAATCCTTCCTCCTTTCCTTTCAAACCGACGTTTCGGAGGATTTTTCCCTCCTTCAGTGTTTCAAATGGTCAATGAAAAAGGAGGAAAAAAAATTTGTTTTTCTATGCCTTTGTTAAAAAAGAAGAAAGTTTTGAACACTACTGTGGAGAGAAGAAGGAAATATTTTATTTGTTTCATTCATTGACCCTTTGAAACCCTGAAGAAGGGTGGGGAGAGGACCTCCGAAACGTCGGTTTGAAAGGAAAGGAGGAAGGATTCCAATAAATTACACCTTATTTGATATGTGTTAATTTTTTCTTTCCTCACTACCCCTGGGCTGAATTCCATTACATTCAACATAAATTAATTTTTGACGGGTTATTTATTTGAGACTAGTGGCGTAAATAACACCCTCGCACACCCTGAGCAGGTGACCTTAGTTACATCACTGCAATGGGAGCAAAAAGAGATTTTTTAGAAATTATATCTTAAAAGAAATTAAATTTTTCATCTCTATTTGAAATATTCATTGAAATAAAAGTATAATTTCATGGAAATAAAATTTTATATTCCTATTAAAATCGAAAAGAATTTCATATGTGGGGTCAATGTTTAGAATTTTCTCTCTTGACGAAAGGTCTCAAAAGAGATTTGTTCTAAATATTTTAACGAAATTATATTTTTTTCATCTCTATTTAAAATACTGATTTAAATACAAGTTTCATATTTGGTTTTGAAGTGATGTTGCAGGTTTTTCATTTCAAATTGAACATTTTACAAATCAAATTGAACATTTTATTAATCAAATTGAACAAAATTATTATTTTATTTGTAAAATGTTCAATTTGAAGTGAAAACCTCTATTTACGCCACTATTTGAGATTTGTCTTAGATATATATGTAGCTGTTAAATCTTGTATTTTTGTGATAACTTTATTGAAGGTTAAAATTTTGTTTAAATCACAGATAATTAAATATAAATATTTATTGAACACAAAGAATAAATAATACAAAATAACTATGACGTTTCGATCGGCTTATTTATGTGATAGAAACGTCGTGGTAATATTGTATTATTTATTGTGTTCAATAAATATTTTAAATTAATTATGTGTGATTTAAACAAGATTGTCTTCATCTTTAGTTTTAGAATTCATTCTAAACACCTTTAAATTCCCATATGAAATGTTTTATTCATAGAATGAAAATGAGGGTATGTGAATCGAAATTATTTTCAAATTTTTCAGAAACATTTTTTTATAAATAGGTTATAATGAAAGGCAGTCCATAAATTATTTAAATTTTATTCAATTTCCGACGTTTCGGAGGCTTTTTTCCTTCTTCAGGGTCTACAAAACAAAAAATGGAATTGGGTGCAATTGTTTTGTAGACCCTAAAGAAGAGAGAAAAAAGTCTCCGAAACGTAGGAAATTGAATAAAATTTAAATAATTTATGGACTGTCTTTCATTATAACCTACTTATTTCACTTACCAGTCAGTCCGTCTTTCTTAAAAAATAAAAAACATTAAATATTTTTTTTATGTTTGAAATTTTTGTTGTTTTTCTTCATTTTTTTGAATTTTCGAGACTTTTTCTAATTTGAATTATTTTCTTAGTTCGATAAAGACGTTCATTTATTTAATAATAAATATTAATTTTCAAATTGGCAAGTGGCTAATACAAAATATATATAATAAACGTAGATATTTTTTTGAATTTAGTTTTGGGGTGGTACGCAAAGAGATTGAGAACCGCTGCTCTAAAAAATAGATGAAATTATAGAATCAAGACTAAATATAATTAATTCTTAAGTAACAAGTGCAGGTGTGTTAAATATTCAACATAAGAGCAAGCAATAAATTAACCATGCAGTTTAGTAAAAAAACTAAAAATCACAAAAATGCTAATGTTTGGTTAATGGATGAAAGATATACATAAGTAAATTCAATATAAAATAAAAATAATATTACAAATACCTTGATTAAGAGATAATATGATTTATTAAATAATAGAATAAAATAAAAAATAAATACATTATGCATACTTATGTAATTTACCAACAAGGTCTATCTAGTTTTGAAAATATATAATACTTTATACATAACGGATAAATAGTCTAAGATCATTGCCATTAAAGATTATTTATCATTACATCCGGACTATTCTTGCTATTTTTATACTAGATTCATCTTTATTTTTTAATTTTTAATAATAATAAAGATGCAAAAAGTGCAATACCTTATCAATCTAGTCCGAGTCTTGTATCTTAGAAGAAAAGAGGAGGGTGGGTCGGAATTTATGGAACCTGGTTTATAAATTTTGTTTGACAAAATAAAATCAAGTCGCTAGAAGTCATAAAGTTGAAAATTTCTTAAATGTTAGATAGGATTTATCTACGATTTTTTTTTTTTTAATTCGCATGTTCCACTTAAATGTTGCTTGTTTTTATTTAGATTGTCTGTAATTTACTATGTTATATAAGCCGGATAGCTTAGACTTTGGTAAAGCAGATGACTGGTATTTTAAAAAATGGCCAACTGACCCTCTAACTTGGTTACAAAGACTGGACTATACTCTTTTTTTTGGTAATGATATTGATACAAGAAGAAGTTTTACCAAAAAGGTGATTGTCTGTAATTTACTAAGATGTTATTTAAGCCGGATAGCTTAGACGTTGGTAAAGCAGATGACTGGTATTTTAAAAAATGGCCAATTGACCCTCTAACATGGTTACAAAGACTGGACTATACTCTTTTTTTGTTGTAATGATATTGATACAAGAAGAAGTTTTACCAAAAAGGTGATTGTCTGTAATTTACTAAGATGTTATATAAGCCGGATAGCTTAGACTTTGGTAAAGCAGATGACTGGTATTTTAAAAAATAGCGAACTGACCCTCTAACTTGGTTACAAAGACTGGACTATACTCTTTTTTTTGGTAATGATATTGATACAAGAAGTTGCACCAAAAAAGTGCAACCTCTGTAGTCTGCGGTGGGCCCTTGTATCGTGAAAAGAGAAGAAATTCCAGGGATTGTGTCGGAGTTGAAGGTATTTGTGGATGTGGGTCTTGAAAGACAGAAAGTTATATGTAGCTGGTTGGAAGCGAACTCCAGTCTCTAGAAGTCATAAGGCTAAACGAATTTGTTTGTTAGTCGGTTAGTATCCAAATGAATAGCAAAGAAGTGTTGAATGTTAGAAAATCGTGTATTTCGCGAAAATGAACTTTTGGAGGGATTATTGATTGTATCTACTAAGAACAAACGCTAGGGTAGTATCTATAATACAAAGGGATAAAGCGGAGACAGTTCTACAATGGGCCAGGGAGTCGAGAGTCAGTTAATGCTGGACCTCCTATTTTAGTCTGATAGCTCATCTTTGAATTGCATCCAAGGTCCAAAGAATTAAGGACATTGTCAGTATTAGGCATAACTGATTAACATAAAAATATATTTAATAAAAAATACATTCATTAAGATTGAAGTAGTTTTTGGAGTCGGCTTTGAATAAAAAAGATAGTTATAATTATCTCTCTTTTATGAACCTTGTACTGCCTCATCAAAATCCACTCAATACATTTATTTTTAAACACAACTCTACAAAAAAATTGTTTTCCTTGTCCTAAAGTTTATTTCATTATTTTTCTATTCATTGTGCAGCAAAATAAAGGAAAAGTACCTATATTCGGTATAAAGTTTGCTTTTGTAGTGGTTATAATAATAATAAACGACGAAAAAGGCCATTTTGACCTATTTTCGAGTCCCATTAAATATTAAACAGCAATATTTGAAATAAAAATATTTTGTTGACGTAATAGAAAACAGCTTCCTCTTTGATTTTCAAATCACCACTTGTTTGTAACTCAATTAGAACTCGAGTTATAACTAAAAAACTAAGACCATATGTTTTTATATATGTTTATTATCCTTTATAATCACGTAGTTTTAGTTTTTTAGTTATAACTCGAGTTCTAATTGAGCTAAAAACAAGGCGTAATTTGAAAATCAAAGAGGAAGCTGTTTTCTATTACTTCAACAAAATATTGTGATCTCAAATATTGCTGTTTAATATCTAATGGAACTCGAAAATATGTCAAAATGGCCTTTTTCGTCGTTTTGACCGATTATATCTCCAAAACAAGAGCTAATCGGTAATTTTTATGGTGATTTTTGAATTCAGCAGGTGGAAATACATAAGAATCAGCTATTTTTGAGCCCGAGACATATTCATTGTTGGGCAGTGTAATAAGTGAGTTAACTTCTATACTCTGTCGGACAATCGGCTCTAAAGTGAGATATGGAAGCGCTCTTTTAAAGTATGGTAAAATTATATTTTTTTGAAGATAATTAAAAGAAAAAAAATAGAAATTTGATAATATAATAATGATTATTCTAATGCAGTCAATGACTTTGGGATGTAGCCAGCATCGGTTCCCCCAAGTTAAGTAACACCCGGTTGGTTCTGAGATGGGTGACCGTTTAGAGATATTGTTTACTGCTACATTTTTACATTAATTTATTAAATAGATTAAATGACTATTAACATGTTAATCTTCCCAATTACATTAAGTTTGCCATTTTTGTTTAAAAAAATGGACAGTTAACAACTATACAGTTGTATAGATATAAAATGCTTGGTATTTTATGAAGTTTATTATAGTTTAACATGTTTCATATAGTGGATTGATTTTCTTTATAAGGATATTTAAAGATAAACTCTCTAAAAGAAAATCCTAATGGACTTTTACATGACAATTTATGATGCAAAACGATCTGATTTTGTCCGACTTTCAAGCTTTATTGGTTTTTCACAAAAAGAAAAATCAGAGCCTATTAATTGGAAACCAATTAGTTGATAAACAGAACGCAAATAAAATCTACCTGGGTAATTCTAATGAATGCAAAATGGCTAGTATAATATTTGTCTGGGTTTAAATTCTAAGTCCTTGACTTCGGGAACCTTTGATGAAATAGGGTCGAACAATGAAGAACAAGGTTCTTTGTGTCTACATAGAATTTCATCAACAAAATGACACTAACTTTAGGTCAAATAAATGAATAATAAATAAATAATTAAAAACGTCAATGCTGTTTTCAAATTAATTCATAGAAAAAGTTATATTTATTAGACAATGTCACATAAAATTTAAATAAAATATAAAAGAATCTTTAATATGAATAGACATTGAATCAATCGAAGAGTAGTGATTCATAAAAAAGCTTTTAAAAAAATCGTGAATGCATAAATAAACTAAAACTATATGCACAAGAAGAACAATGGCCATACAAAAGGAGTTGTATGTAGCTGCTGCTTGAATCAGAAGTGCACGCGTGAATGTCATTTTCCTAATTGGGTGGGTGAATCACTAGAAGAGTTGCCAAATGTCCCCAAAGAGCTGGGAAGTCCCGATTTTGGGGCCCTGAGAAGGCGTCCTAAGAAAGATGCGTGCGGGACACTAATTGTCCCGTTTTGTTCATATGAGATGGAGAAAATTTAATTGAATACTTCCAATTCGATCATTAAATTTAGATTTACGAATCTATATCAAAACAAGTGTACTTTATTTTCCTAGCGTTCTACTAATAAACCTCCAAGCTCATTGATTTCTTTTTGGTTCAGGGGAATAGTGTAGGTTCTAGGCGAAACAAATTTAAAATTTAAATTCAAAAATATATTACTAGGTAGGATTCACAAATAACAAATATTTGTGAATCCTATCTAGTAAATTATATTTTTAAATTTTAATCATTGATTTCTCTTTATGAATAAATAAATCTTCAACTGGTTCACTCTTACTGCAAATTGCATGCCTTCTTATACTTAAGCTGGGCCAGCTTTTTTCAACCCCTTCCTGCATTTGAATCGAGGGGTGAACCGCGACCTAAAATCGTGTACACCTACTTCCACTTTCATTTCCAAGTAGAAGACAATAGATTATCTAATGCATTCCAAACTAATTCCAAAGACGGTGTACACCTAATTCCAATCGCGGTTCACCCCTCGATTTAAATTACCAAGTTCTCGCAAATCTGTGTTCCAAAGTTGGCAACCCTGGATGAAAGAGTGTGCTTGCTATTGAAGCAATATCAATTTAGGCAACTAATGATGTAAATTACGCCTGATACATAGAAATCAAGTTTATAAACATGATGATACTTTTAGGCTTGATTCGTCAGAGAAATAAAAAGCGGCCAAGTGAGAGCGGGATTAGTATACCGAGGCTCACCCATAAAGCTTTCACTTAACAAAACGATAAATACCTAAGTTAATAAAAAATTTTGTAGATAATAATAAAATGATCATATCTCATGAAATACTTGAGATATCAAAATCGTTTTTATTTGTCATTCATGAAATATGTATGAATGATTTTTTTTCACAATTGCAAGTAAGTGCATCTGGTAGGTACAAAAGCTCTGAAAACTAGGAGACTATTTTGCTGACCTCTAACATCATTATTCTATCATCAATAATTATATTAGAAATTTGGTGTTTGATGAGGCTCTTGAAAACCTTGGAAACAGGTGGAATGTCTTAGTTAGGAAAAAGAAATACAAGATTTCCTTATAGTCTAACCATTTATTCTCCAGAAAAACTTTTGAGACGTTTCGGCGGATATTCTCACGCCATCCTCAGTCCTGGTTTTTCATAATATAGTACAATTTTTTATGCAGAAATTAATTCCCTTTTCACAGTTAACACATTATAATTTGTATTTTTATCAAAGCTTGTAATAAGAAATAACCAACTAATACTGGTGAGTTTTCATAAGTTAAGATTATCATTAATATGAGGTGAAATATGTCTATACAATTGAATACATATATAATAAAATGTTTTTAAAAATTTTCTTTTAAAATGTTTTTTCATAATCAATATCTCTTTCCTCTCAAAATACTTAAGAATTTTCCAATGTCAATATGACAGTGAGGTTTTCAAGAGGCTCATCAAACACCAAATTTCTAATTTAAAAAATATATAGTACCCTATCTAATAATTATATTGTTAAAATACAGCCTTTAATTACCTTGAGCGGAATAAAAGAAATAATATTTTCGAATCCACAAACAATTCAACTTTTTTCAAAATAATTAAGTTTATTTATTCATAATATGTATTAATAAAAATAACGTTTTATTAACTCGAATCAGACATTATTCAAACACAATTTAATTGTAGACGTGTTCCGAAACAAATATATTTAGTATTTGTTTCGAAACACATCTATAATAGATCTACACTTGAAAATTTAGTCAAATAAATATTTCTAAACATGTTTAGAAAATGTATATTTAATAAGTGTATTCCAGGGCTTTATAAAGCACTAGAATTAATTGCTGAGACCTAAAGAGGAATACTGTGAGTTGCAAGTTGCGTGTCTCATCCTGTGATCCGCGACGTCGGTCAAGGTCACTTACAAGCAGGTAAACTTACAAAAAATATATAAATATAATAATTGATCCACATAAAAAAAAAACGAAAAAACAAATGATAAATTAAAAACTATATAAGAAAAATAAATAAATAATATACAGAACTTGTTAAGATAAACCATTTAATATTTTTAGGCTATTAAATAGCATTGAAAATGTTGAATACCATAATTTAGAATAGAATTTAATTAAAATAGGCTTGAAAATCAACATTTTCACCTTTAAGGTCGAATTAATATATAACAAAGTATCTATGTATTTTTACTAATATCAGAGACCCTAGAAATAGACTAGCCATAGCTATATCGAAAATCACCTATCGAGAATTCCTGATTAGTATAGGTAATGTTTATTAATTCAAAGATATATAGTATACACCTAATTTAAATTCATTACTTAAATAGAAAGTGAACATTTTTTGGCTATTTCTTACAAAATTGGATAAAGCACTTGAAAGAGAAATCACTTCAGGAAATAAAACGTATTTTTAAGAGTAAGTATTTTAGTAAAAAGTCCTAGTAGATGAGTACACTTTAATCTTCCATAGATCACTTAAGTATTATCATATTACAGAGGCTTAACTAGCGAATTTGGCGCCTATGGACAGCTAAGCTTTTTAATCAAAACTATCATGGTTAATTTTAAAATTAACATATTCTTGTAATAAACATCTAGTAAGAGAAAAATAGATAGCTAGTATTTTAGAAAATTTGATAAGAATATATGTTTGTGAAATGAAGAGAGAATTCTTGGAAGGAATTGGGATGGCCTAGTGCGATTTCTCTGTCCTATTGACACTCATTGGACAGTGGCTGCCAAGTCCAACAGGAAGAACTAAGATACAACTAGTATTTTAAAAAATAGCTGTTTCACAGAAAATATTTTGTTTTGAAATGTTATCAATTGTTAAAATCGTGTTATTTTATTTTATCTATAAGAGAAGTCGGATACAGAAAAGAAACGCGAGGTTATTTGGAAGTTTTGGAATATTCAATAAAATGTAAAATTCACTGAAAGTATAATAATGTGAAAAAATAAAATATTTTTTGGCATTTGAACATTATAAATTTATTGAAAAACTATTTTTTAAAAATCTAAAATAATAATAATAATAATAATAAAAATGAATGTTTTGATCTTCTTACAAGTCTCAAAGAAACTACTGAGTTGTTGTTAATGATAACATAGTTAATTTTATATTTAAAGTATCACTTAAAAATGATTTTTAATCTTTATTTATTCTTTTATATTATTTCTAAAACTTTTTCCGAGACTCGGTAAGTTAAATGCAAATTTTGGTGATTGACAGAACAGTTTGAGCTAAAAGCCTAAAACTTAGGAGAAATTTCAAACTTATATACCAAATTTCAGCTCACTAGCTATTTATCAAGAACTTCCTAAAGAACGATTCAATAATATTTTTTTATGCATAGCTGAAATTAGAAAGCCCGAAATCGTATCAAATTCTTTGTTTTGGAAATACAAACAATTGTACAAGAACAAACTTTATACGAGTTTCTATCTTGTGGTTATTTGAGGAATGTTTGCAGCGAGTTAATTTCTGGCTCATGGATTTAGAAAAAGATTAAATCATATTATGCTCAAATTTCCGCTTACCCTTAAATAAGCCCCTTAAAGATAGTCAACCGAACTTACACCGATGTTCCATAACATCTTTTTCAAAAACTATTCAAACTTGACACACTATTCAAGAAGAAATATAAAAGTAGACTGATTTAAATATAACAATTTGGCTACAAAAAATGCTTTAACAATAATAATAATTTTGTAAAAACTATTAACTTATTCTAATATTTTTTGCCATTTTCTCTAGCAATTGGTACGTAGCAGAATAATGATAATGTTTATATATCCAGATACGTACATATACACCTAATTTATATTCATTATTTAAATAGAGACGGGGGGAAGGCAATGGGAAACCACCCCCCGAAAAGGCGAACGTCGCAGCTAGTTATAAGTATAAAAAGTTACTAGAAAAGTGAGAAAAATGAAATGTGTTATAGTTTCAGATTTTGTTGTTAAAAAAAGTTATCAATTATCTATAAGTTCAAAATTTGTATATTAAAAAAAAAGAAGAATTTCCTGTCTATATAAATATCAATCTATCAAACTTCAAACTTCCGTAGGTACTTAATCAGTGAGATGATGATTCAAGTTGAAATATTATAACAATTTATAATAGTATAAAGAATTAAATATATTTTCAAAAAAAACTTATTTTATTTTGTCAAGTCAAGTACTAGAACATCAAACTATTACTATTTTTGTAATTCATATTTCGCAACTCACATTTTAATTTTTTCATTTGATTAGAAATTCTTCAAAAGATAGAAATTATAAAATTAGAAATCCTATAAAATTTTAATTTTTATTTGACAAATCTAAATATAATATTCATTCATATTATAGATTGAAAAAAAACGTTGAAAGTTACTTTCAACAAAAATGAAATATAAATATAAACATGATGCGCAAGTTTCTAAGTGTGGCTAAACATCTGGTCAATGTAAATATGAATGGCAAATGACGCTAACGTCCAAGTCAGAAAAAGATTAAAATAAACACTGAGATGATCCATAATCATAAACGAATTTATCAAGCATGAATTACAAAATAGAATGAGAATTGAAATATTTGTACCGGGTGTTTGCTTATTTTTACTCACACGGTTAGTATTTAATATTAATGGTCTCCATATTATTTATTCACCGGATGTTTATTTATTTTTTAATATATTTTCAGCTATGATTTTTTTTCGTCTGTGTGATAGAAAAAGTCGTAGAAAGCTCGTTTTTGTGCTAAAATGTTTGTATTTGCAATGCATTCCAATTCAAAAAAAAAATTGAGATTTTAATCCGTTTCTATTTGAAAAAAATAATAAACAATCGAACAAGTGTAATTTTGCATTTGCATTATTCACCAAAACTGCAAATAGCGTACGGAGTCTTGAAAAAGTTTCACTTTTTCCTCCAATTTTCACTTTTGTTCTATAATTAATATCGAAAAATCTGAATGATGAAAATTTTATTATTAAATTTTTATTTGCCGATGAATCTATTAATTTTAGAACAAAAATATAAATATGTTTTAATTTTAAAATAACACGATTTCTCTAGAACTACTGGAGCTATTAATTTGAAATTTAGCATGAGTGTTAATCTAATAAGATAAATGCTTGTTTAGATAGTTTATAAAAAAAACTTAAATTTCAAAAAGGTGAAACAAAGAAAAACTTGTAAAATCACGTGTTCATCACAATTTAAATATGTATTAAAAGTAAATTTAATAAAAATTTCAAGTTCTAGATGAAAGCGAATGAAAACTTAGTTTCTAACTTTTTCCTAGTTTCACTCTTTTGGAATTTAAAAAAAAAACTTTCTTAGTGGAACTTTTTCAAGACTCCGAACGCTATTTGCAGTTTTGGTGAATAATGCAAATGCAAAATTACACTAGTTGGATTGTTTATTAATTTTTACTATAGAAATGGATTAAAATCTCAAAAAAAAATGAATAATTTTGCATTGGAAATACAAACATTTTAGCACAAAAACGAACTTTTTACGACTTTTATAGACGGAAAAAAAATCATAGTTAAAAATGATTTTTCTCTAGGGTTCAGACATTTTTCAACATAAAGAGCTGATCGACTCCCTGGCCCACCGAAGAACCGTTTCTGCGCTTTCCCTGTACTACAGATACTATCACGGTGTCTGTTCAGTCGAGCTGAAATCAATTATCCCACCTAATGCCCTCTTTACGCGAAACACGCGGTTTTCTAACGCTCAGCACCCCTTCGCTGTCAAATTGGATAAAATTCGAACAAGCGCTTTCGCCAACTCTTTTATCCCTTTGACCTCCAGAGACTGGAACTCGCTCCCTGCCACCATCTTTCCCGCGACATATAACCTTCAGTTATTTAAGACCCGTATCCACAGATACCTTCGACCCCCGCCCAACCCATAAAATTCTTTCTTCTTCTTTTCACGATGGAGGGGCCAACCCAGGCCTTTAGGGGTTGCACCTTTTTTGGTGTAACTCCTTCTCTCATCATTATCATAAAAAAAAAAATTGGGGTGAATTCAATACTAGGCTCGCCCGGGATGTCCCAAATTCGAAGCTGCATCATATTTAAAGATATGTTCTTGAGGGGATATTTTAAAAAGATATTAAAGAGCTTAAAACTAAAAAATTCGACAAATATATTTTAAGACATTACGTTTTCTCCTGAACTACACTACGGTGCAAAAAATCTACCCACTAATAAAAACTTTATTTAATAGCGAATTATTTTTAAAAATTTTACAAATATTCATATAATTTGTTCCATTAACTCTTAAACTAACATATTCAATAAATATTGTTGATAATTTTTGAATTTTATAAAAAAAAAAATAAGTGAAAATAAATTAAAAGATACAATTACAAATTATCATACTTTTTCAATATTACTTTAATTTAAATAAAGTTTTAATAAAAGATCAAATTCCATTTGTAATATCAATAAAATGAATAATTTTGAATTAAGCATCATTGATACAAAGATAAAATATACAAAATGGATATTTCTGAAGTTCAAGCAGTTCAAATTGTGTGCCTAATTAATCAAGAGCTAAGTCAACAACAAGTGGCATTTACACTTGCAATAAGCAATAATTCCAATAATGTATGGTTCCTTTTAAAAAAAATTAAAAATGATTTACTATTTAATAAAGTTTTTATTGGTGGATCGATTTTTTTGCACTTCAGTGTAGTATATAACTTGAAATTTGGTATGAAGAGTAGTTTTAAGACCTGAATGCTTGCTAAGAAAGTTTTTTAAAAAAATCCTGAGGAGTGAAACTAGGAAAAAGTTATAAACTAAGTTTTCATTCGGTTTCATCTAGAACATAAAATTTTTATGAAAATTACTTTTAATACATATTTAAATTGTGATGAACACGTGATTTAGAAGTTTTTCTTTGTTTCATCTTTTTGAAATTTAATTTTTTTTTTAACTTTCTAAACAAGCATTTATCTTATTAGATTAACACTCATGCTAAATTTCAAATTAATAGCTCCAGTAGTTCTAGAGAAATCGTGTTATTTTAAAATTAAAACATATTTATATTTTTGTTCTAAAATTAATAGATTCATCGGCAAATAAAAATTTTACCGTTGTATTTTCTATATAACAAAAAGTAAACAAACACGAGGTGTAGATATATATTATGAAGACCATTGATATTAAATAATGATAACCATGTAGGTATATAATCAAAGTTAGCGTTATTTGCAATTTATGGTTATTAAATAGATATAGGTATATAAATTTTATTCAAAGAAAATCACAAGAGAACGTCATTTATTACATCTGATTGTATGAATTACTTTTAATTACTATATGTCAGAAGGGCTGTTTTTTATTTCTATGCAGTTTTTATCAAGGATGATATATAGAACAAGTATAACTGAGTAGCCCAATCATCTTTGTTTAGGGTTTGGTATATCACACCTAAATGTTATTTTATTCGGTACGCTTGATGAATTCCAGGGCTCACTCAAAAATTTTCAGAAAACACACAGAAAAATAATGATTCTCAACATTTCAGCAAGCAATAAATAAATACTTTTCTGAGAATTTAATACTCTCGAGATGCGAACGCCAAACGTACCGAACTGGTATTATAATACTAGTACCTTATTTCTTATTCTATTTTATGTACCATTTTTTATTCTTGGATCTAATCTATAGAATTATTTTATTTAATAGAAATGTTTCTTTAAATTAATGAATTGAATGAAGGATATGATGCTTGGCTATATTTGAGATGAGGAAATTATTGTAGATGTGAATTTCAAATATAAATATTGTTTTAATGATGAATTATATATATACCTATATGCATTTAATGTACATTAATGTAAATTTATACCAGTGGATATTCTTAGCCTCTAAGAAAAATTATGCATGTTTAATTTTTATCACTTGTTTTTTAGAATTTTGAAAGATTATATAAGGGGAAAGGATTTTAGAAGTGTGCTGAATTTAGTCTG
Source organism: Forficula auricularia (assembly GCA_024734495.1). NCBI lineage: Eukaryota > Metazoa > Arthropoda > Insecta > Dermaptera > Forficulidae > Forficula > Forficula auricularia. The sequence continues at coordinate 1,307,734 of JALMQS010000869.1, read as the reverse complement.
AAACATGTATTAAATTAAATAAAAAAAATGTTCATAAGACAAGTTTTTTAATGTACCTATAGTATGGATTGGATGGAAAAATAAAAAAGGGTACATTTAACTATATTTAATTTTATTTATTTTCTTAAAAAGACGGACTGGTAAGCGAAATAAGTAGGTTATAATGAAAGGCAGTCCAAATTATTTAAATTTTTTATTCAAATACCGACGTTTCGGAGACCTTTTCTCTCTTTCTTCAGGGTATTGAATAGTTATTGATGGGTGAGTATAACTCGGCTCCCATTTGTCTCTCTTTTCAGTGATAACAACAATATTACAATACTTTTCACCATTATATCACAAGTGTACTTAGTCAGGTCAGATTTTGAATAAAAAGTTTAAATAATTTGGACTACCTTTCATTATAACCTACTTATTTAACTATATATTTTATTTTAATAAATTATTTTTCTTTTTTTATAAATTGAAGGATATAAGATTTGGGAATTTTAGAGAAGTGAAAGAGTTGGCATGAGAAGAGTCGAGTGGAGGCGGATCGTTGCGTCAAACCAGTCTTAGGATTATAATTTATGGCGATGATTAAATAGATTAAATAACTATAAAAAAGTTAATTTTCCCATATAATTATAACGTATGTTTAACCTTTATAAATATGCTTTTCTGACATCAGGCCTGTGCGTATTTAGTTCTGAGAAATCAGCTATCCGGTTCTATAATTTAACTATAACATCCTTGTTCTATATATACTTTTCGTTTACTTATTTATTCTCCAATTATATAGTTATTTTACACGTGAATTTTCCGGGTTTCGATTAGATATGATTGAAAATATTAAAATAGGCATTCGTCATAGTAACATCATATGTGAATAAGTGAGTTTGAGGTCAAAGAGAGATATTACCTATTATGGCAAAATGAGAGAGAAATGTATTTTTATTAATGTGAATTCTTTTAAAGCGGCATTCAGACATGGTGAAGGCGAGTGAGCGCAAATGATCACGAATCAATTGTAAAATATACCTTGACGAATAATAGATAGTATGGGCTTATAAGCGGACCGGGGTAACCACGATCCCACGCCTGTCGGAACATCAAACAACTGTTGCGGTTTCAGGATTATTTGCGTTCGTACACAGTTTGATCGCAATAGCGACACGTATCTCAAAACTAAACTAAGAATTTCGATGACAGGAATTTAGTACACTGTACTAAGTATTTTAATAATCTATATAAATAAAAATGTACTGTTACGCTTAAGTGATACGTGGAAGGATCTCCGAAAGTTCTTCACCGATTTCTTTGAAATTTTCACACAACATTCCATTCAAATACACGAGTGTTTTTATATATAGTGTTTTTATAGATTTCACACCTGTGGCGTGCAAGAAATATTTTTTTCGAGGAAACAACGCCAGCGCCTCTCTGGGGGGGGGTAAAAGCAAACAAACAAGATGGCCGATAATAGCTTTTTGGAAATCTTTCAACTGTCAATATTATTTTTGGTTAAGGGAACAATTTTGACAAGTAATATATAATTCATTAATTAATTATAAACCTGGCCCAAAATTTAGATATACCTACCAATCGGAGCACCAAACGGACATATGTTGCGAATATAGTTTCGATACGTCCAGTAGTATAGGTGTGAAGCATAAGAGTTAGTCAAAGCAACGCGTGGTCGGGTCAGATATTTTCTATATAAATTTTAACCATAAAACGAGACGCTCCCCGCCAGGGGCTAGGTGACGCCGGGCCCAAGGCCCGGGCGTCAGCTAGTGTATAATAGAGAATATTGGTAGCTTTCATTCAGAGAAATCAACTAATTTCAAAGCTACTTATTGAATTCCCGATGGTTGTTGATTCATAAAGAGAAATCAATGAGGTTGTCCCCTGCTTGATGTAAATAAACATATAATATATAGTTTGATCGCAAAAGGGATGGGTATCTCAAAAATAAAAGAATTTCTATGACAGGAATTTAGTACACTGTACTAAGTATATTTTAATATAATAGACAAATACCGTCGATATTATTGGCTTTCATAAAAAGAAATCACTGAGGTCGTCCTCTGTTTGATGCAAATAGAAATATACATATACCTATATACCTAATATAAATATATACTTTATTTGCTTGAAACTATAGTTTCGAAGAGGTTTGGCCTTCATCATCAGACTTTTAATTAAAAATATTTTATTCAATTATCTGATTGGATATGGAAAAATTTATGTCGCTTGCTTGCTATAACAACAAAACGAATTTTTCTATATCCAATCGGGTAATTGAGTTGAATTGAGATAAAATAACATATAAAATAACTAACTAAATAATTTCAGATGAAATATTTCTAATTAAAAGACTCTTGATAAAGGTCACTCTTTCGAAACTATACTCTCAAACAAATAAATTATATATAAATATATTTTAGAGTTAATATAATATATAATGTATAAATATATCTATTTGAAAGCAGAAGATAAAATCATTGATTTCTTTTTAATGAAAGCCAGCGCCGTAACTAGGCAGGTGCAACAGGTGCACCCGCACAGGGCCCAGAGATCTAGGGGGCCCTAAAACCAAATTGTTAATTGAATTTTCTTTACAAATTTGTTTTACAAAAATTTTATTCGAGATTTTAAAACACAAATTTTTTACAAAAATTTCCATTTGAACTATACTTACTTTTTCCCAAAAAATATAGGGGCCCTAAAAATTTTTTTGCACAGGGCCCTAAAAAAGCTAGTTACGGCGCTGATGAAAGCTACTAATATCGGACGGCATCTGTCTAATATATTAAAATATTTAGTAAGGTGTACAAAATTCCTGCCATAGAAATTCTTAGTTTTGTTTTGAAATACGTATCGATATTGCGATCAAATTAAATATGTTAATTCGCATCAAGAAGAAGCCAACCTTATTGATTTCTCTCTATGAATCAATAACTCTGCTACTTTCGACAACAAAATTTTTTCAATTAGTAGCTTTAAAATTAGTACCTATAGAGAGAAAATCAAGAGAAATTATCAACTACTAGATCCGAGGTGTTAGTTATGGTTTATTTTTATTATGCCAGAAGGGTTTGTTAAAATAAAAATTTATTTTAAAGAATTTTATTTCAAAAGGCACTAAAAATTAGAAAATTAATTATTTTTCAGTAACCTAAAAATATTTATAAACTCATAACTAAGAATAAAAGAGTGGTTTTGAAATATAAATTACAATAGGTTCCCGTGCCCTCATTTTTGGTCATATAAAAACACTATTTTTTTGGATACTAAATAATAATTTATTTTCCACTTTTTAGTGTAATAAAAGCGTATTTTTTAAAAAGTTTTTTATTCTACAATGTCCACCAGCGTTTCAAAATCCTCTCGTAGTTCGAAATTTCTAAATTTAAATCAAAGCCTTGGTAGCTTCTGCCTTGAAATATATTTGTCATTCAAAAGCTCTAGTTTCTTATTAATTTTTGTTAACTGATTAATTGTTATAAAATCGGACAAAGCCACAGCAATAGCCCGCATCCTAATCCTATTTATTCTAGTACATAAATATCCCACAGCATTCAAACAAAAGTGATGGATTGAGAACAACAAGCAAGGCCGAAAACCTTCTTGTTCGTTGGTCTATATTGAGTGTTCAATCGGGTTCATTCGTGGCGGTTTCGCAATCAATGGACCCGGAGCTTAATATCGATGATGTATAATGAAATGAAAATATCGATTTACAGAAATAAAAAAATTATTATCTAATCAGAAAACACTATAAATTCCTACTAGTTTATATTTAATCACAGATTTTAAATAGTTGAAATATATATTGAATTAGTGTTTTATATATAATATATACGAGGTTAATAGCAAGTAGCAGTATATAGTTATTTATCTGATAAAAAATTAACCCTTATAAAAGTTTAATCAAGTTTAAAAAATATGTTAAAAACTTTTTTAAAAATATGCTTTTAGATACTAAAATTAGAAAATATTTTTTTTTTCAATATCCAAAGGAGTAAAAATATGTATAAACCTGGGCCCAAATTAAGCTTTCTTCTTCTTTTAAGTGACGTTTCGGCTCCTCTCCACATATATAGTAACTGTGCTGAGTGTGTTTAGCTGTTTTTACACAGATATACGGGACCTACTTTTTACCGCCGGTTCCTAACGGCTAGTTTGGAGAGGTTACTAGGCAATTATACTCTTGGTAGGTTGCCATTGTTTTCCAAGAGGAGGCGACTGCAAATATCTGATCTGCTGAGACTCAGTCTCAGAGTACTTCGAGTCAGAGACCCGACACTCTAGCCACTGACCCACAGTCGCCCCTAAATTAAGCTTTAGAGTAGTTTATTAAAATTTAAAAAATAGTATATTTTAAAGGATTTTTTTGTTTTTTCGAAAACAAACTTTAATTACAAAATGTAGTAACAATAGAAAATGTATTTTTTTTTTCACAAGATATTCGAAGGATGAGAAATATTAATTAGGATCTAAATTAAGTTTTATAGAAATTTAATCAAGTTTAAAAATATATTTGAAAAAGATGTTTTAAAAAAACATGCTTTTATTTCAAAATGTAGAAAAATTATTTCTTCAGTAGATATCGGAAGGACTAAAAATATGAACTTGAGCCATTTATTTAATTAAAAGTTGAAGGTAAAAACCTTAGCTATTATTTTAAGAGTATGGAAATTTTTAGAATAGTTTTTTGAATTTTTTTGTTAATCTTTTTATCTAATACCCTAAATTAATTAATCTTGTGCATACAAAGATTATTGAAGATAGAAAATATTCTTTAAATTAATTTTTGTTCAATTACAGTAATCTATGAAATATTGTATTGAGAAAAATTGCATGAAAATCGGTTCAGTAGAAGTCAATATTTGATCATAAGATTCTAATTGTCTAAAGAAAATGCATTGGACTTGAAAAGGTCTACTTTTGACTTATATAGTACATATATATTGGGATTCACGAAATTGCTTGTTAATGCTAACAATATATAAGTTTTAATTGTATTTTTTTATTAATTCCTAAAATTGATTAAAAATTGTAGTGTCATACGCATATGTGTAAAAACTTTAGCAATTCGGCTTGGTAAAAGTCGAAATTCTGCCAAGGCAGGCAGACAGAGTAACCTTATAGATAAAATCATGTAATAAAATTGACTTTCTTACAATTCTTTTATATATGAACTTGGATATGGCATATGTTATAATCAGAAAAATTTGTTTAAAAAATAGACAATAAAATAATTTTACAATCCCATTCTTTTAACCTAGTCCCATATAGAAAAACAATAAATAATGTTTATTTCTGAGCCAAGGTTGTAATACGTGTAGTTGACCTTTTTAGCTTGAAATTAAAATATTACGTGGTTTTAATTGATATTTAAAGCGATAAAAAAATTAATTTACTATATTGAATCTTGAGTAGTTATGACATTTTTGGGAAAATAACTTTTTATAAAAATATTAACCACGTATGCTTAATTGTAATTTTTTATTTTTATTTATGATAAAAAACTTAAAATTACAATTCTGTGATTATTTTCCCAAAATAAACTTAACAAATTTGATGTATTAATATATATTAATTTAATTTATAAACCTTTCATGGAGTATTTAACTATTTAGTACAGATAATACAGTTTTAAAAGTGGTACCTTTTGAAAAAGTCATCTGATTTTCTGGTCCGTAAAATGGATTTTTAATGATAAATTTAGGTAATCTATAATTTTGATGGATAATGTGATTTTAATGATAAGCGTGAAATTATGAGGAGTTTCAATATATGGTACATAAGCTTCTAATCTAAAAGTAATCAAGTCTAAATTAATGCATCTACTAAATACCTACATAATATATGTACTAGGTTTTTAAAAAATTCAAGAGGTATTTATGGTTAAAACCTCCATGGGTAGGTAAATCATTTATATATTTTTACGAAGTTTAAATACAAAATTAATGAATCTGTCGACTAATTTCATCTTTTGGTACTAGTTTAATTAGTTCTCAGAACATCAAACTAAAATTATTAAGTATGAAGGAAATAGGGGTCTTTTGGATAATTCAATTAATTTTTCTGTCTTCAACTCAACAAAAAATATGAAAATAAAATGATTTAATAGATTGGGGTAATGAGAAAATTATACCTAATATTATATTAAACACTAGACGTTTTCGCTTATAATTATAGGGGTTGTTTTTATCTGTAATAGCAATTTATAATGCCAGTATAGTCGAGGATGAAAATGAGTGTTTGCCCCCTAAGACGAGTAAATATATAATTATAAAATATGTTCTAAATTTATATACATTATGTAAGTATATGTTTTCGTATTGATGCAATACTGTTTTCTATTAAGCTACGTGTGGAAAAGACCCAAAAATTAAATAGTTAAATAAAAGTGAGTTAATGTAAATATTGTCATCAAAATTTGCCTACTATCTCTGGAAAATTTTCTGCGGACGGTATTAGTATAAATAAGGCTGAAATCAGAGCAAAAAGTGAGCAAAGTTGCGAAAACAAACTTGCTTGAATTCTAGCTTCAAGCATCATCTACAGTGCGATATTATAAACAAGCTGAATTGCGAATTCAAGTAAGTTTGTTTTCTCAGCTTTCCTCCCTTTTTCGCTAAACTTTGTTTTCAGATTAGATATTGTTCGGCCAGAACAAAAATTTCAATTATTTTTCTATTTAAAAATTAATTCTAGAAAGAGACACCAATGAGATTGTCATCTGCTTGATGAAAATTAACATATACTTAGATAAATATAATGAATATAAATATTTTATTTATAATTTTTTATGTGAGACTATAAAGATTCGAAGAGGTGGCCTTCATCATCAGTCTTTTTAATTAAACACATAATTTATCTGTTATCTCTCAAACGATTTGATGGGTAAGCAGCTTGCTATAACAGCAAAATGAATTGATCTATATCCAGTCGGGTAATTGAACCCTAATCGAACAAATCGTTTGTTATTTGGCCAGCTTGTCATAACAACAAATTCATCTTTATCCAATAAGGATAACAGATCAAATAATTCTAAATAAAAAGACTGATGATGAAGGTCAACCCTTCCAAAGTATAATCTCTAATAAATAAATTATAATTATACATATTTATATTCGTTAATATATGTATATGTTTACAACAAGCAGAGGACAACCTCATTGATTTCTCTTTATGAATCAAAATCTCTGCTACTTTTGGCAAAACAAAACCTTTTCAATTGAAAATTAATCAGCACATATTAAAAGTATTTTCTCTTTAAAGTGACAGACTGGTTAGAACTTTAATGGAGAATTGATGGAAGGCAGCCCAAGGATAATAATAATAAAAAATTCCGATTGAAATAAATTTTTGAAAAGTCATTTTCATCCTCTTAAAAATAGATGTTTTCGAAGATATGCCCTCCTTCTTCAGGGTTTAAAAAGGTCAATGAAGGAAACATACAGGATACTTCCTTCTTCTCTCCAGCAGAGCTCGAAATTGGTCGTTTCTTAACAGAAGCATCAATATATATATTAAAGAAAAAATTATATTGATGCTTCTGTTAAGAAAAGACAAATTTAGAACACTACTGTAGGAGAGAAGAAGGAAGTATCTTGAATGTTCCCTTCGTTGACCCTTTTATACCCTGAAGATGGAGGAGGGAAGATCCTCCGATACGTCGGTTTTTAAAGGATGAAAATGATTTTTTAATAAATTTATTTTATTCGGAATTGTATTTTTTCATTATTGGACCTGACAAAATTATCTAACATTTTTATAAAAATTTTAAATTTTAAAACTTTGTCAAAATTCGAATACGCCGCGTTTTTTTTTAATTAATTACAAAATATACATTTTAACAAGAAATTTCGATATAATTAATTCTAAAACAATTTAATATAATAAATTTAGTTAAAACATTGATCGGGAAATACCAAATGATAATTCAAATATTTATTTGACCAACTTGAATCATCTACCTACGTCCGAAATCCCATATTATCATCCTCTCTTTACCCCAAAACGTCCCGTGACTAAGGTGTGCCCTTAACCAAATGATTGTCGCGTTGCTTTGTATTGGGAATTTGAACATAAGCGGACAACAAAGGTATGTTTTTAATTGATATTATTTAATGTTTAGAAATTCTTTATATTTGTAATCCTTTTTTATAAATGTTTTGTAACTCAAAGGTTCGACTTCCTATTCGGGAAATATTACCCGAATTAAAACACTACGAGGGACCATCTACATCGCGCTCGCTATTCAAGTGTACATGGATAATTACCAAAAGGTGTCCCCCCACGCTTTCAAGGTCGCAAACTGAGATTTGGCTACCCACACCCTACAAACCTTTATCATAAGAATCAATTAACCAACTTCTGTCTTTTGTCTTCAAATTTTTACTTGTTTCCATATTAATAAATTCATTTAATAAAATTGCTTTGTTTTAACCTTTTTTTTCTTTACCTGATAACCCTTTAGCATTCATCTACGATCTTTGAAAGATAATTAATTATATTAAACAGTCCACTACTTACATATCGAACACAATTTAATTTATTTAATTAATGAACACATAAGCTTTTCAAGGGACTCGTTCATTAAGAAGAATATCCCCGATCAGCTCCAATTATTCTTGGCCTATCTTCCATCAATTCTCCATTAATCAGCAGACCTTCGAAATGATCGACCTCAAAATAAAAACAATATAAAAATTGATATACTAAACTTCGGTTTAAAATTTCTGGAAGTAATTTATTCTTTTAAATATGATAGGTATGTGTCATCATATGTAGAGGAATAGCGAATGTCTCTTTCTTTTTTTTTCTTTTTTAATTCTAAGTAGAGCAGATGGATATTCCCACTGCTATCCTATTGCTTGGATAAAGAAAGTAAGCATGTGTTGACTATATCTAGGGGGGTCTTGTTGGCTTACCCACTCGTCTTCGTCGTGGTCGTTGCATGAGCCCAGACATTTGCGCTTGACCGTGTGCAGCATGCGGGGGAACATGGTCAGATCCTGGGGATCCTGAGTCAGCGTGCAAGCACACAAATGGGAAACAGATCATGAAGATCAATCAGTCGAGTGATCAATCAAATCAAGCAGAAAAATCTAGTGGACAATGCTCATGCATTTGTTTTGCTTTATAGGACAACTTGAGAAATATTGTTTTTAAAGTTTTTTAAGATAATGAATTTTATGAAAATGAACTTGTTTCGATATTTGATATATAAGGAAGTAATCAAAGAGTGCATCTTCTAATTAATATAACCAAGTTTACATTTATATGTTTTAAAAAATATATAATGAAAAAATACAAATCTTTATAAAACAATCTTGGAACGTTTATTTTGAAACTAAACTAAAAAACTAAATTAAACTAAGCTAAACTTTTTTCATTATATTAAAAACAATCAACAATTAATTTTTCTTTTGTAATATAGGTATATAGATAGATATAGGGGCGTATCGAGGTATAGCAGGGGGGTCTCAGCTGCCTCCCCTTAAAGGCAAGTTCTTAACAACTTTAATTTAAATAAAAAATCTATAAATTCTTACTAAAAATTAACTAATGAAAAGAAAATGCTTATTATTAATTTTCTTTCCTTATTTTAGTTTTTCTAAATTTCTTATAGTTAATTTTTAATCAAAACAGAGAGTTCCCTCTTGGTCCTGTCCCATTCTAACTGAAAAACTGGGTACGCCCTTGTATAGGTATATATAGATATTTAAAAAATCTGTAAGCAATTGAAATCAAACGTTTCGAGAAAATTTCTGCCTTTATCAATGGAATTTAAAGAAATTTTCAAAAAGTAGTTCTTTATATTCCTTTCTTAAAGAAAATATTTTTTTTTTTTATACAAAATTAAATTTAGGGAACGAAGAAAATATTATTTTTATTATAGACAAAAGGATCAGCAGGGTTTCGAATATATTTTATTTATTTTTCAAATTTCTTAAAATTCCATTGATAAAGGGAGAAAGTTTCCCGAAACTTTTGGATTTCAAATAAAAGTTTTAATGATTGTTTTTTTTTTTTATAAAAGATTTGTATTTATTTACATTTATATATGTAAATATTTAATTAATTTGAGACTATAGTTTCGGAGGCGCGTATTTACTTCATTCAACAACAAATAATTCCATAGCAGTGTTTTAATTAAAAATTGAAGTAGATATTGAGTCAATGGATTTTGATGAGCCAGTTCAAGGTTCAAAAAAGAGAGACAATTATAATTATCTTTCTTATTCAAAGCCGACATTTCGGAGGTTTATTCCCACCTTCAGGGTTTTGAATAAACCTCCGAAACGTCTGCTTTGAATAAAAAAGATAGTTATAATTAACTCTCTTTTTGAACCTTAGACTGCCTCATCAAAATCCATTAAATTCATTTATCAGTCCGGCTCCAAAAACTACTTCAATGATATTAATTTCGATTTTTTTATTCATGTGTCAGCAAAATTCTCTGATTGTGAATTTATCATTAAAAATAGTATACTTCCTTTTTTGATAATTAAAAATTCAATGGCTCCTACGTCTTTGAAAAAGAATCTCAAACGCGAAGAAAAGTACAAGCTAGTTATGACGTCACTGTGCAATGGACATGAAGTGAATAGTTTAAAATGAATCCTTTTCTATCCCGCCATTTATTTACAAAATATGACTCCATTTTACCTTTTAAGGGGCTTAGAGTGATATTTTTTTTTTTTTATTTAAAATTAAAAAGCTCTATAAATAAATGACGAATATAGTAAAATTAAAAAAAATAATTTAACTAGGGAAAAAGTTTAAATTAATATATATATATGAGTAGGGGAGATAGCCCACGATATACGGTAGAAAGTCAATTTATAACTAAAAACTACTGTAAATGAATTTGTGTGAAATATCTATGCAAAGGTGAAAGTACAAGTTTCAAAACTATAGTCTCATATTATCATATTAATAAAATATTGACATATATGGTATACTGAAACTATAAACTTAATCATATCAAACAGAAGACATACTCTTTGATTAATTCGTTAGAAATTAAACTAATCTACTACACTCGACAAAACACTTTAATAATTGATTTAATTCAATTTTGTACTAGAACAAACAAAAAGTGAAATAAGAAATCCTGAAAGATCGTCTTCTACTAAATCCGAGGTGTCAATGAATAATTTTTATTTATAATACATATCAGAAGGGTAGAAAATACTATCATAATCGTAAAAATATTATAAAGAGATATTAGATTTGTACAATTATAGGTTATTTTTATTATTCTACTGCAATGAATGTTAAAATAACAAAGCATTCAAGTCTCCTTTTATATAAGCATTGAATTCTTTTTAAAATATTCAGATATAATGATCTCAAATTATATTCAAAAAGAGAAATCAAAGAGGTTGTCATCTGCTTGATGCAAATAAACATATCCATATATATGTTGCAGTAAAAACCCGTTTTTAGTAATAACGCGTTCTTACTGAAACCTTTATGGCAACTAGAGTTTACGGATTTAGGTTGAGCCTGGTTCAAAGGTCTAGAATCTTCATTTATGACCTTCTTATTTTTAAAAATTTTTAAACGAAAATGTCAAAAATTAGAAGCAAAGTTGTAGAGGATGTAATTTTTGACATTTTCGTTTAAAAAATTTTTGAAAATAAACACCCAACATGAGGCAGAAGGTCAAAAATGAAGATTCTAGACCTTTGAACCAAACTCAACCAACATCAGTAAACTCTAGTTGCCACAAAAGTATTCAGTGAAACGCGTTTTACTAAAAAAACGTGGTTTTACTGCAACATATATAACGAGTATAAATATGTATATAATTTATTTGTTAGAGACTATAGTTTCGAAGGTTTAACTTTCATCAACTGTCTTTTTAATTAGGAATAAATATCTGTTATTTCCCATGGGTTCAAATACCCGATTGGATATAGGTAAATTCTCTTTGTCGTAATAGTAAGCAGGTCACTCAACAAACGAATGCTCTGCTTAATATTACGACAAAGTGAATTTACCTATATCCAATCGGGTATTTGAACCCATGAGAAAAAACAGATAAAATATTTCTAATTTAAAAACTTATGATGAAGGCCAAACCTTCGAAACTATAGGCTAACAAATAAAAAGGGGTTTTATTTCATCAAGCAGAGGACAAACACTTTGATCTCTCTTTATGAATCAAAAATTCTAGTTTAGTGCTTTAGTCCGAGAACTTGTAATGAAAATTACGCATGACAACACGGATTTAGTAGAATTATAATAGCTCGTGATTTCTTAAGAAATTTTAAGTCTGATACCAATGGCAATTTGAACTTTTAAAAGTAAAAATGTATAGAATAAAATATTAAATAGGTAGGTATTTTTTGATTGCAAATATCCAATTGGTTTTTGTGATTGGTGAATAGATGAATGAATAATGCGTTGAGTGAGGTGCATGTACGTATATAGGTGAGAGATAGCTTAGGTTCCCTTGTGGTGGGTGCTCGAGGAGTTTTTTGGGGGCTTACCCGAATCTCCTCGGCCCCACCAGACGAGGACGAGGAGGAAGCTCTGCGTCTCAAACGGTGCACCAGCCGAGTCACCGCGTTGTCCGGCTTAGGAAAACACACACACATGGACAAATTGCAGAGTGACGATCACAAACCACACGTGCCTTAGGGTTCCAATTCTAATTTGGAAGATGAAAACACAACCAAGGCGACAACACTCCACAAAGTACAATTACAAATGAAATGAAATGAAATGTAGGTAGCAAAATCATCTGATTGATGCAACAACTACTCTCGGAAAAACAAAATCTTTTGATGAAATGAAATGGGCTTTTAATAAACCTGTTGTTTAAGGTAGTTCTTTCGCGACAATCCACACAAAAAGTTTTAGCCTCGTAACCACTCTATACATAGGAACGGTGCTAAAATTTTAGGTTATGTTTTTTTAACGTGACTGTACTTCTCACACTACTATATCCTCTTTATGAATGGATCGTTTCCAAGCAATTGTTCTTATATCCCCTCCACTAAAAATAATCGCCCAAATGTGTTTTTTTTTTTCAATCAATGAGGTAAATAATTTCAATTTTTTTTTTTTTTAAGTTACTCCGAATATAGGTATATATATATTTTTTATTGTCACAACAAAGCCCATTTAGACAGCATATCAGTAAAGTATTAGTAGGGTTAGAGAGGGAGCCGAGTTTTAGACGGTAGAAATGTTATATGCTAGCCAGGCTCGAACCCGGGCCTCCCGCTTGAGCATCGTCATCAACGATGCTGAAGCGGGGCCAGTGCCTTAGCCAACTCGGCCAACCAGGCTCCCCTACTCCAAATATATTATTCTAACAAATATTAGTTTTTCATCAAGATGGTGAAAGTCCTTCAATGAAAAAAAAATAAATAAAATAATGATCATTTTCCCACCCTTTCCCAATTTGCCATATGTAAAAAATTTCATTTTTAATTGCAATTATTTCATGTTTGGTGTGTTTATTGTGCTTTTAATGACTTATATTCCAAGTTTCGAAGAATTTTTGGATTTGTGAAAGAACTACCTTAATATAAGGTTTTGTCAAAGTCTTTCGGTCATTTTGAACAACGGATCTTCTAATTTTGGTTTCATAATCCTACTTAAGTCTAATTAAAATTCATGTTATATTATATGTATTGTTTGTAATGTAACATTATATAATACCTATATTATTATATAACCTTACCTATCCAAGGTTTTAGTTTTACTTGATTTTGACTATTGTTCACAAGAATGATTTGAGGGAACTATAGGTATTTTGGTGTTCTTATTAAATTAAGGTTGCTCGGACAATGCACCGGAAGTCAAAATAAAATCTAAATTTTTTTCGACTAAAATTAAAAATATTAACACATAAATTAATTATTTTAATTTAGATATTAGCTAACATAATTTTTAATCGGATATATGAAATAATTTAATTAATAAATAAAATAAATAAATGTCTTTTGACTTTTTATTTATTTTTAAGTGAAGCGGACTGATATTTTTAGATTTGAATATTTACAAAACCCTGGGTCAAAATGTTTTTTGATTTTTGTTTTTCTCTCATACGATTTGGCTAGATTAATCGAAATATGTGCTTTCAGCCAACATTCCCTATTCACTACGTGTTAAAAAATTATTTGATACGTATTTGTTATCGATTAATTTCATATTATAAATTCAGATTTTTAATCCAATATTGCCTTAAAGTCTGACCAATCTTAATAAAGACAAATTTTTGATTTGAGGGCCAGTTATTACGCCTAGTATTTACAAGAATAAATTGTAATTTAACAAATATCGTATTTCTATTATAATATTGGATTAAGTATATGATTTTAATAAACTTTTAAATTATTTAGTAGGGTCTGTTAACAATTTAAGCTAGAAAGCTGAAACTTGGCATAGTGGTTATTAAAAACATATATATTTAGTTATAACCATTCAAGTAATTCTTATTTTACGATTGGATATATTTTTTTATAATTATATGCACATTACATTTTGAAAGTTATGTAGCTAAATGAAAATCTAATCAGTTGTTTATAATAACATACACAAAAGCTTTGACACCTCACTTATTATGAGCTTTCATTCTCGTGTTAATGTGGATATTGGAATTTACACACACAAACACAATGCTAGAAAATGATTATCCACGTTTTAGAAATTTCTAAATGTGAATGTAAAAAACAAAAAGGATTATTTTAATGCTTTGGCCGTCACGGCAAGCTGCTAAGTAATTTAATGATGGAGTGATTTAAAAATCACTTACTTACTTAAGGAGGTTCGGGATTGTTTATCATTTTTATAAGAAAATTCTCAAATTTGTACCAACGAATCATTGATGCATTAAATATTTATTACCGAAATTTGAAGTTGATCGTCAGTCGCATTACCGAGAAATAAATCATTGAAAATTATCCTTTTAACATGGAAGTAAATGGAACGAGCTTTTAAAAGGGCTATAACTTCTATACAAATTATAAGATTTTCAACAAATTTATACAGATCAATATTTCAACTTTTATGAATCGAATGATATATTTTTCAATAGATTTGACAGTCTAGTTAATTAGTTATTCATAAATGTAAAAATAAAAAGTTAGTTGGAGCCAACAGAATATGACAAAAGCATTAGTAACTCAATTTGTTGAAATCGTTTTTGTGTTAAATAAATGTTTTTATAATGAGAAAAAATTTATCTCAATATTTTTTTATTAATATTATCAAAATAAAGATTTTTATTCGAAATCAACCTCATTAATTAACAATTATTTTATTAAAAAATTTGATATGCAGAAGTTGTCACTCTGCAGAAATACAAAAGATTTTTTCGAAGATGAACAAGATGGATAAGCAGTCTCGAACTCCCTTAATGTAGTTATGTGATAGATACAAAATTATAATTTAAAAAAAAAATCGTCTGAAAACTGGCAAATATTTAGAAATATTTGTCATGATAAAGATGAAAATAATCTATCGAAAAGTCGACTAGTGTAATTTTTTTTTAAGTCTTTTTTGACATAGGCTCATTAAAAAAGCAGTCAGCAGCAAGTTTTCATGAAAGATTATATAATTCAAAAATTAATTAAATAAATAATTAAAACATCGTTTAAAAATAAGAAAAGTCAATAATTGACTTTTGTATCTGATCATTGATCAAATGTTCTTGCAGATTTGCACTTGCAATAAGATGCAAGCTGGCAACCATGGTTGTTCTCGACTCAGCGAAATTTCCTTATTTTAAAGTACCATATTGCTCTCTGGATTTTCTCACTTATTCAGATTTATAAAAAGAAAAATATATATAATTACAATTGTATTAATTGAATATAAAAATTAGATTTTCTAAATTCAAAAAAATCATTCTACTTAAATTAATTATCTGTGAAAGTGAGAATTACAATCTTAATTAATCAGAAGATATAATCGTGTTTTTTATAAAATTTATTTATATCTAGATAGAATTTAACTAAAATTACTCTTTTAAAGTTAATCTAACCTATTATTAATCTAAATTATGTGAAAAATAACTTAGATGATAGTTTAGGATTAGGAAATATAGGTATTTATTTTCCTTTGAAAGATTAAGTATATGTCATTGTTTTTGAAAGCATTAAAAAAAATCATTAGAGCTATAAGTTTCAAAGAACGATATACTTTAGTAATGGAATGAGATAAATATCAAATTTATCTCAATTATTTGTTCTAATTATTTTTATTTGATAAAGGTATACGTATTATCGGGAATTCGAAAAAATAAACAAGGTAGATAATCTTTTAATTCAGAAAAGGGTCAGGATATAAAAATATTATCATATATCATTTTGATTCTCATCGGATTTTGAGCTAGAGTATAAGAATTCGCAGGGAAAGTGTTTTCAACATATCTCAAAAAAGGGCTTAAAATATTTTGATTAAAAAAAGGGCTAAACCACGGTGCTAAGGCCTACAAAAAAGCTTTTTAATGCAACTATCGTAAAATAATTTATATTAATTACTAATTATTTTTGAAAATAATGTTAACGAGTAAATGTCAAGTTTTCGTGTTTCAAGTAAACTCTAATCAGCTCTTAATCTCAATATAAAACAACTAAATAAGAAAAATTTATATTGCTATTCTTAAGTATTACTTTACCATACAGGGTATGGTCAAGTATTGTAATCGTGCATGAAAAAAGTGGTTTTTCCCTTCTTTTTTTTCGAAATATCTCAAAAACGGCAGAAACTATTTTGATTAAAAAAATTGAGCGAAACCATGGCATTTCACTCTACAAAAAAGCTCTAATAAGTGAACATCGAAAAAATTATATGTTTCAAGATAATAATTGTTTTGTCAAAATGTCTGTTAGTCTGTGCGTTACCAAATTTTTGTGGACGAGCCAGATCAAAAACTAGTTTGAATATCGAAACCAAATTTCACACCTAGTTTTGGTCCATTGAGATTAAGAGCTAATTAGATTTTGGTGAATATCGACCCAAAATTAAGGGAGTGGAGGGGGAGGGTTAAAAATTAAAAATCTAGGCCATTTTTTTTTTTTTTTAATGATATTGATGTGAGAAGGAGATACACCAGAAGGTGGATCCCCTAAAAGCCTGTATGGGCTGGCCCCTCCATCGTGAAAAGAACAGAGTAGAAGGAAAAGAAGCCGGGATCACGAGCGCAATCTCAGAAACTTAGATACAATTTAATATCCAATTTACTAAGGTTTTAGGGGCTTCGAGCAGTGGTAAATTCTCCGCGCGATAAATTCGGTTACATTTATCTCCCACTTAATTTTTATTCCCAGACCCTCTACTTACTCTGTTTGACAAACATTTGAATAAACTCAACCAATTTTGTATACATAATCAGTGGGACCCCAGAAGTATAAAAAGGCAAAAACTAACACCATCCTCCTACATGATTATAAATAATTTTAGGGACCATGTTGTATGGTAAAGTCAAGTGGATGGCCACATCAGAACACGTCAGCTTATTTTGTTTTAGTTTGAAAATCTTATAATTTTAATTTTTAACCCCTCCCCTTAATTTTGGGTCGATATGCACCAAAATCTAATCAGCTCTCAATCTCAGTGCACCAAAACTACATGTGAAATTTGGTTTTGAAATTCCCACTAGTTTTTGAGCTAGCTCGTCCACAAAAATTTGGCAACGCACAGACGAACAGTCTAACAGAAATTTTGACAAAACCGTTATTATCTCGAAAAATATCATTTTTCGATGTTCACTTATTAGGGCTTTTTGTAGACCGAAATGCCATGGTTTCGATCATTTTTTTTTTATCAAAATAGTTTCAGCCGTTTTTGAGATATTTCAAAAAAAAAGAAGCAAAAAAAAAACACTTTTTTCATGCACTGTATGGTAAAGTAAAATTAATAATATCCCTTAAAATGTTTTATAGATGTAAAATATGCCATGATTCGGCTATTTTTTTTTTTAATCAAAATATTGATAGTCGTTTTTAGGATTTTTCAAAAAAAAATGAAGGAAAAACATTATTTTTTTCTTGTATGATCACAATACTTTGCTATACTGCATATGGTAAAGTAAAAATAATATAATTTGAGATTATCATCATTAAATCTGACCATTTTAAAGGGAATTCAATATTTATATAAAAGGAGACTTGAATGCTTCGTTATTTTAACATTAATTGCAAAAATAATTTATAATTATAAAAATTTCATATCTCCTTATAGAATTTTTACGATTAAGTTCATGTTAGAATTTTTGTAATTCTTTATTATAACTGTATAAGATTAAATGAATGAATTTAGGCAGCTTGTATACTACGTGGGATCAAACTAATGCTGAGATTCTCTATATAACGTTAAGATCCTGGCCTTGATGTACGCGTAAGAGCAAAAACATCGAGTAGAAAAAAAATTCTTATATAAATCCCAGGTTTTGTCAATGCAAAATTTATATAAAAAATCATTTCAGTTATTTGCATAAAAGGAAAAAATATTATATAAATATTAATATTTTTAAGTTATAATTACATAACTTGATTACCATTGAGGATATATAATAAGAAATTCAGTCCTAGAATTGATTAAGTTATACTACTGATTATAATCCCAAGATGAATTAAAGCATTTTTTTTTATTATTATATACTAAACATATTTACCTTGACAAGAGGTTAGAAAATTGTCACTGTCCAAAGTTCAGCCTGAGACAACGATTACATCATGTCTTAGTTTTTTTTTTAATTAATTGAGGTTTTAGTAAAAAGTCTTATCAAAAATTAGAAGTAAAGTTATCCTATATAAAAGCTTTGTTTTTATGATATTAGTACTAATTTTTATAATCTTTTAAATAGTAGCTATTATTTAGTGTTTAAAAATATTTCGAAAATAATTTCATTTTAGAAAGTAAATTTCGACAAGAAGGAAAGTATTCTCTGCTTTAAATATCTTATTTATTGCATTAACTAGCGGTACTAGTAAAGTGATAGGCGAATGCCAATCATTTCAAACGATATCTTTGCCATTACGATATCCGTGAGGAATTTTACAATGCTGATTAAATTATTACTCAAGGGCAGGGTCTAGGGCAAGAAACTATGTCTATTTCCCAATAGTTCTAGTCGTATAGAAATACCTTAAAATTGTTTTATCAATTTCGTGCGAAATACCATATACACTGAAGTGCAAAAAAATCGACCCGCCAATAAAAACTTTATTAAATAGTAAATCATTCTTAATTTTTTTACAAGGAACCATACATTATTGAAATTATTGCTTATTGCAAGTGTAATTGCCACTTGTTGTTGACTTAGCCCTTGATTAATTAGGCACACAATTTGAACTGCTTGAACTTCAGAAATATCCATTTTGTATATTTTATCTTTCTATCAATGATGCTTAATTCGAAATTATTCATTTTATTGATATTTCAAATGGAATTTGATCTTTTATTAAAACTTTATTTAAATTAAAGTGATATTGAAAAAGTATGATAATTTGTAATTGTATCTTTTAATTTAATTTCACTTATTTTTTTTTATAAAATTCAAAAATTATCAACAATATTTATTGAATATGTTAGTTTAAGAGTTAATGGAACAAATTATATGAATATTTGTAAAAATTTTAAAAATAATTTGCTATTTAATAAAGTTTTTATTAGTGGGTCGATTTTTTTGCACCGTAGTGTAGTTATATTTCAAGTTAATATTTAACTCCTTCTATTACTAAATTTTTCTATTTTATTTTTTTTTTTTACTTTTAGTAAGATTTTTATTCTTGGAAAAAATAGTTTTGTTTTTGAAATTTTTTTTTTTTTTTTTAATTATTATAAATGGACGATTCTCAAGAGGCAAATCACTCATACCTGATATAAAGTAAAATATTCCCTTTTACTTTGAATTATTAAATAAAGAAAGGTGTAAATAGGGTTAATTGAAAATATATTGTGTGAATGACATACTCGCGAATCTGTAAAAATTCAAACTTTAACTTGATTGCATTATCACTAGTTTTTATTGAAAGTTTTTTCGAACTAATGAAATTTCTCTGAAACTAATAAGTATATACCTAGAGCCCGGGTTTCTCAATCAGTTTTCCTCGAAAAATAGTGATATCAAAAATTAGTATATTCAATATTCTCGTTTTCTTATATACGAATTACGTATATAAAATACTATTTTCGAAATGTTCATACTTTAGGAATAATGCCAATTTAAATGTACGTTACGCGTGGAAGACATTTTAATAGATTTTAGATATCGCGTGCAGTATGTTTTAAGAATAAATTCGAAATTGAAACTTAAATATAATTTTCCTATTATATACATGGATGCTAAATAATAAAAGTTAAACATGGTATATATAGGTAAACTTTCCAAGTCTCCATCTGTGCTGTTTTTAACCAATTATTGCTTACATAGAGGACATAGGGTATTAATTTTCAAGTCGGGGTTCCCTTAATGATGACGGGGATTCACAGAGCTAAAAGGATTGAGAAACGGTGGGATGTTAAAAAATTCAATATAGTCGTTAAAATTATTTTCCTAACTTTTTGCAGATTCGTGAACATGTCCTATATATTTCAATATTAGTTTAAGTGGAAAATGTGTGCTGTATAATATCGGAACTACTGAACCCAATAACTTTTAAGGAATTAGGTGTTGGTTCTAGGTGAAACATTTTAATATAATAATAAAACTTGAGCAAGATGCGAGGTAGGTTTCACAATAAAAGAAATAAAACTAAATTGAGTTTTGAATTCGATATATTTCGGAAGTTTTTCTTTGACTCCTGATGATGGACTAACCCCGAAATATATCGAATTCAAAACTCAATTTTGTTTTATTTCTTTTTTTGTGAAACCCACCTCGCATCTTGCTCAAGTTTTATTATTATAATGAACCCAAAACTTCTTGAAAAATGGACCGAATTAGATTTTTTTTATTCTTTTGAAAAAAATTTATCTCAAACTTCTATCTAATTTTACTTAGGGAAAGTGGTGTAGGTTTTAGGTGAAACATGATATTAATTAATAAAGTAAAAGGAGTGTAGTTTCACAGTGAATGAAATAAAACTCAAAGAGGTTTATACAAACCCAATATATTTCGGATTATTAGTCCATCATCAGGAGTTTACAGGTTAAAAACTTAATTAATCTGTACACTCCTGATGATGGACTAATAATCATAAAAACTGTTTTTAATCTGTAAACTCCTGATGATGGACCAATAATCCAAAATATATTGAGTTTGTATAAACCTCTTGAGTTTTACTTCATTCACTGTGAAACCACACTCCCTTTACTTTATTAATTAATTTCTATCTAATTAACAATTTTTAAGACAGGTTTGATCGTGGGATCTAATTTTTAAAATTTTTTAGCTATGATATAGGGTGTTTTTTTTAGAGGTATAGAACTTCGAATTGAAATAAAACACAAGAAAATCGTTTTAATGTCCATCAATTTGGCTTTATTGGAAGGACAATTTTATGCCATTAATGTTTAAATATGATTTCGGGCATGTGGCCGCCGCGGCTGGCTCGAATAAATCCAATTCTACAGGTCCAATTTTCAACCACTTTTTCGAGCATATGGGGCCGTATGTTGGCAATAACGCCACGAATGTTGGCTACGTCAACAAGCAAAATTGCCGCATTTGGAGTGAAGAGAATCCACATGAGACCCTTGAGACGCCATTACATCCACAAAAACTGACTGTTTGGTGTGCTCTATGGGCTGGTGGAGTCATTGGGCCATACTTCTTCCGAAATAATGCTGGAGAGTCAGTTACCGTTAATGGAGACCGGTATAGAGCCATGATAACCGACTATTTTGTTCCCGAATTGGATGGCATGAATGTGGATGAGTTGTGGTTCCAACAAGACGGCGCTACATGCCACACAGCGCACGTCACATTCGATGAGCGCATAATTTCGCGGAATGGACCTGTCAATTGGCCACCAAGATCGTGTGATTTGACACCATTGGATTATTTTCTTTGGGGATATGTGAAGTCGCTCGTCTACGCCAACAAACCAGAAACGTTAGGGGACTTGGAAGCCAACATTCGTGGCGTTATTGCCAACATACGGCCCCATATGCTCGAAAAAGTGGTTGAAAATTGGACCTGTAGAATTGGATGTATTCGAGCCAGCCGCGGCGGCCACATGCCCGAAATCATATTTAAACATTAATGGCATAAAATTATCCTTCCAATAAAGCCAAATTGATGGACATTAAAACGATTTTCTTGTGTTTTATTTCAATTCGAAGTTCTATACCTCTAAAAAAAACACCCGATATAAAGAAAATAAAAATCCAAATTTTTAAAAAGACAAAAAAATAGTAATTTTCAAGATCCCACGATCAAACATGTCTTAAAAATTGTAAAAGATATATTTTTTTTGAAAAGAGACATACACGAAAAGACTGGCAAGTTCTTCAAATATACTTAATTTCATTTAGAATATTCAAATATGAAAGAGATAGTTGACTAGCAAAAAGAAGAAAGTAGGTTAAAGTCATGTAGAGATCTTGCCGCCCACTTGAGCACCTGCTGAGGAAGGCCATCAGCCATCAGGCAGACTCTAGGGTCACCCATGATTCATTCAAGAATGCCAAACGGATGAGAGAACCCTTGCTCTTAGCTAATCAGACAGGTAGAAGAAAAATACATTTTCCTTATCGCGATTATCTTTGAAAGTGTACAGGATCATAATGGAATCATTTTATAAAGCTAAACGGATAAAAAGTAATATTAATCAAGTTGGTAGAAAAAACTAATAGGAAATGTAAAATCCATGAGAATTCATATTTATTACCTATATTTATGTAATATTTAATTTTATAATAATAGTAAATAATAAATGAAGAATTTATGGATAACAAATAAAATTTTAAAATTAATCTTAAAAATATTTAACGTGTATTTTTTGTTATGAAAAATAAAAAAGTTATATATAGGATAAACCAGAATCTTATGTAGTGACGTCACACGTCACATTATTGATTCTGATTTCGCCTATAACTTTGATTTTTTCAATCTTCTACAAAACAAAAAAATACATATTTAATATAGATATGTATAAGTATTTATAAATTAAAAAATTTTTTTTTTTTGGAAAATTTTTTTAAATTAATTATAATCTATAGAAGCAAAAAATTAATTGAAATAAGAATAAAATTATATTTCTTTCTTTTTATATTTTAGTTAATAATTATTTTATCATTTTTTAAAACTGATAAGAATTAATATATTTTGAGAATGTCAAGATTAATTGACAAATTAATGAATTTGATTAGAGAAAAAGGTGAAAAACACGATATGGCTGTCAGGATATTAAAAAATTTAGATGTTGTTCAATAATTTTATTAGTGGATATTAATTAATTAAATCTTATAATATTAAAAGTATTTTTTAAGAGTGCCTATGGATTTTTAAAACAAGGTAACGTTAATTTTAAAATTAAGAGAAAATTAATAGAAATTGTTACTTAATAGTCTAAGATCCCGACTTAGGTCAACCTTCACCTATCGAGTTTCTAATCAAATTAATATTTTGATAATATAATGTATTAATAAACAAAACTGATAGGGTCGACATCCAATTTCCCTTCATAGCTATTTTTAAATAAAAAATTAAAGTTGTTAATTTGATTAAATAAATGTAATTATCGAGTTTCCGGATAAATATTTTACCAATCGAGAGTAAAATATGTATATAAAATGCCAAAGTTGGTTCGCCATCTTTTTCCTTGCATAAGTCCAGGCAGACAGGGTATCAACAGGTAACTTAGAATTAGTATTTTATAGTTATAGAGTTTCCTTTATTGTTATATATGAAAATGTAGTTAATTTTATTATTTTTATTTTATTTTATTTTTTATCAAAAATAGCTATGCAGGGAAATTGGATGTCGACCCTATCAATATACATATATATAATATACTAGCTGACGACCGGGCCTTCGGCCCGGCGTCACTGACCTCGGCGGGGAGCGTCTCGTTCATACCAATTTAATAATTGAAATTTAAAATCTTACTGTAAGTATCGAAAGAATGTGCTGAATGAAATTGATTCAAAAATAAGGAAGAATAAGGAAAGATTTATTTAACACATTGCCTAAGCACGATCACTATCTGACCAATCAGAATCGTTCTAATAATTTAACGCTTTGGCATTGGCTATGCACTGGCCAATCAGATCGTTTCCACATACATATATATCCACATACTTTTCTATTTTATATATATAGATAGATAAGATAGATAGATAGATAGATAGATAGATAGATAGATATGAAAATATAATAATATATAATATATATATATATATAATATATATACATATATATACATATATAATATATCCCTACCCTACCCTATTGTTTATTAATACATTATATTATCAAAATATTAATTTCACCAGGAAACTCGACAGGTGAAGGTCGACCTAAGTCGGGATCTTGTACAATAAGGTTTCGAAAAAATATATAACATAGCGATTTGTTTCATGAAAAATATATTTTAATTTCAATATAAGTTCGATTGAGATGAAAATTTTTTAATTTGAGTAAATTTACAAATGCTCATAGGAAAAGTAGTAAATATTTGAAAAAAAAAAAAAAAAAAAAAAAAAATAGTTCCTAACCAGAATCCATTAAAGGTCTCTATTTATTTTCTGCTAAATTGAATTGAAAAGAAAAACGATCATATTTTAGAATATACGTAAAATATCAAAATTATTCTTAAAATTGTGGTTCATAAGCTGAATATGAAATATTTTCTAGAATTTTTCACCATTTTAAGTTAAGTGGTTTCGGAATTCCTTAAGTATATACAAAAATCGTTTAAATTTGACTATATATACCCCGTCTAAGAGTGATTTAAAAAAATTAAATTTAAATAAATCAGCATTATACTAATATTCTTAATATTTACAGTCAGGATTTTTTTTGAGCCCTCAAAAATATAATAATTCTTATAATTTTAATACTATTTTTAATAATGCTGGAAAATGAACCTAATATATAAAACTTCAAAATTTCAATCTTATTTAGTCTACGGGCTATATTATAATTCGCTGACCTACATAAACACATTGTAGCGATATTAATAGGATCCCATTATCATATAAAAACCTAAGAATGTAAATTATTAGTTTCTTAAACAGATAAAAATCTGCAAATTAAAAGACTCAGTATCAATTACTCAATTTAAAAACTTTTTCTCTCAAACGATAGGGTTAATTTTGGAATTTAAATATATTTTTGATGATAGAAATGGTAAAATTACTTATATGTATAATTGTATACTTTTTTAGAAACCCTAAGTTGGAATTTCTAGTTTAATTGTATATTTTAAAATACAAATTGATACGGTTCTCTTTCTCGGTACACCTTTTCCATGTGAATTTCAGAATTCTCAATTGAATATTAGAAAACCACAAATGTATTTCAAAAATCTTCAATTCAATTTTAGAAAATCTCAATTTTTACTTTACCATACAGGGTATGGTCAAGTATTGTAATCGTGCATGAAAAAAGTGTTTTTTTGCTATTTTTTTTTTCGAAATATTTCAAAAATGGCTGAAACTATTTTGATAAAAAAAAATTGAGCGAAGGCATGGCATTTTCGCTCTACAAAAAAGCTCTAATAAGTGAACATCGAAAAAATTATATTTTTCGAGATAACAATTGTTTTGTCAAAATGTCTGTTAGTTAGTCAGTCTGTGAGTTACCAAATTTTTGTGGACGAGCTAGCTCAAAAACTAGTGTGAATATCGAAACCAAATTTCACACGTAGTTTTGGTTCATTGAGATTAAGAGGTGATTAGATTTTTGATTGGCATATCGCCCCAAAATTAAGGGGTGCGAGTGTGTGTGTGGGGGGGGGGGGGTTAAAAAATTAAAAATCTAGGCTATTTGAGCAAACTTAACCAAATTTTGTATACATAATCAGTGGGACCCCAGAAGTCTAAAAATGCAAAAACTAACCGCTCAAAATGGGGAGGGGTGTAGGGTCAAAAAATGTAAATCTAGGCCCTTGTACCAAACTCAACCAAATTTTGTATACAAAATCAGTGCCCCCCCCCCCCCCCACCAGAGTCTAAAAATGGAAAAACTAACCTACTCTGCCCTACATGATTATTATATAAATAATTTTATTAAATATTAAATTTAAGTGAGAGGCCAGGTTGTATGGTAAAGTCAGGTGGATGGCCACATCAGAACACGTCAGCTTATTTAGTAATTTTTTTATATATGTTTATTTTCTGAAATACAATTGTTATTTTCTATTATTCAAATGAGAATTTTGAAATATAGCTAAATGGGATTTCCTGAAATAAAATTAAAAAGGTGTAGAAATGGCGGAAAATTTTATGATTAAAAAATGAACCTACAAATTAAAAAAGTATGAACTACGATAAAAAAATAAACAGATTTTTTGTCACAAAATTATTTGAAAGATGCGGTTATTCAGAAAGATAACAAAATGCAAATCATGCAGTTATTGATAATTAAACAGTGATTATAATTAGAATTGATTCCGTTGATTGAGATCTTACCTTTTTGTATAATTTGATCCATGTGAGATCCCCCTTGCTATCTGTGTATTGAAGTCCAAAAAACCACACCTCCCGAAGGCCTATAGTTTTGACCACCTGGTCAAAGAGTTGCTTTCCCGTAGTCGTTTGTTGGATCGCGAACTCCAGTTCCGCGTCCATCGTGGTGACGCGGACGTTCATCTAAAACAAAAAAAAATAAAACATTTTAGTATTTTTAAAAATTTTACTAATGGAATAATTTATAGTTTAAGAAGTTTGTAGTAGTTATAGTACATAAAAAATTCAATAATTAAAATATACTAAAAGTAGGAAGTGTGAGATTTTTATACATAATCTTATAACTTGATAATAAAAGGATGTGGTTAAAATGATGTCCAAGTTTTAGAGATAAAAAAAGGATATATGTATACTGGAGAGATGGAAGGCAGCCCAATGATAATGAAAAATAAAATTCTGAAAAAAATAAATTTATTGGAAAGATATTTTTATCATCTTAAAAACCGAAGTTTCGGAGGATCTCCCCTCCTTCTTCAGGGTTTAAGGAGGTTCTTTCGCGACAATCCACACAAAAAGTTTTAGCCTCATAACCACTCTATAAATATGAACGGAACTAAAATTTTAGGTTATGTTATTTTTAACGTGACTGTACCACTCACACAAAGAAATCTCTATATGGATACACACATACTTGCCGGATCGTTTCCAAGCTATTGTGTTTATATCCCCTCCACTAAAAATAATCGCCCAAATATGTTTTCTTTTAATTAGGATAGTACTTATTGATTCATATATTATTTAAAGAGATCAGGAACGAGGCTTGATGAATCCGGTTGATGTTTTTTTTTTATCAAAACTAAGAGGTAAATCATTTTTTTTTAAGTTACTCCGAATATATTATTCTAAGAAATATTAGTTTTTCATCAAGATGGTGAAAGTCCTTCAATGAAAATAAAAATAAAATAATGATCATATCCCCACCCTTTCCCAATCTACCCTATGTAAAAAAATGTCATTTTTAATTGCAATTATTTCATGTTTGGTGTGGTAAATCGTCTTCAAATTTTAACAGTGTGTTTATTATGCTTTTAATGACTTATATTCCAAGTTTCAAAGACTTCTTGAATTTTTGCATTTGTAAAAGAACTACCTTAAAAGGGTCCCCCATTTAAATCCCGAAGAAAGAGGGAAATCCTCTGTAACGTCGGTTTTTAAGATGATAAAAATGACTTTCCAATAAATGTAATTTATTCGGAATTATAATTTTTCATTCTCCATTGAATTTCTACCAGTCCGTCTCTCCAAAAAGAATAAGTACTTCTAATATAGGAAATATACTTTTTATGTTTTAAATGAAAACAGGAATATGTCCATGCAAGTTTTGGTTTAAAATTATTAAATTTTTTTAAAGTGAAATTCTATAATTGATTACCATATTTTATGTTTATTATTTTTTATTTTTAATAAAAATAGCCAAGTATAATTAATTTTGTCATGCTGATTATGAATACAGCAATAAAAATTGAATATTACTCTAGTTTCTTAAATAGGTAGAAAATTATCGACTTCATCGTCCCCTTAACAGTATCATTTTAAATTGCATTAAAAAAAATCACATATCGCCGGCTTAGAGTGTAAACCTGCTAACTCCATTTTTTATCATATATGACATATTAATACCGTTCGAAAGAAAAAGAAATGGAGCAACGTGCAAGTAAAACTGATACTTAAAATTTCGATCGTAAGTTGTAGAAAAAAAAAAGTGAAAAATAGTTTCTTTCCATAACAACAATATTAAATTTTGTTTGTTTTTTCACTCTCCTGTAAAATTTCCTTGTTGTGAGTTAGCAGGTTTACTCTCTAAGGCGACGATATATTCTTAATGAATGATATCACCCACAGGCGGGGATAAAACAATTGACTTAAAGAAAACAAAAATTACTTTATTATTTTAGAATTAAATTCATTAGATGTCTACTAAATTCAAATGGCTAAAGATACGTAATCAGTAATTACAAAAAATCCATGTTCATCTTAAGGTCGAATTTTGAAAAACCTTGTCTACTCCTCTCTATAATTATATTTGGACAAATCAATGCCATATTCGTATTTAGAGAATTATAATAAATAAAAAATTTGTCCGAAAAAATAACAAAATAAAATTCGGCAAAATCGCTTCTCGTCTCTTATCCGTAAAACCTCTTTTGAGAATGATTTTTTTTATTCGGTTGGCTTCGGATACAAAGTTCATTTAGTCAGTTTCTATTGAGTATGATAGTTTTATTCATAGGTTAGTAGTGTTAGTAAGGAAGCCGAGTTTTAGCCGGTCAAATTTTTATTTTGCCGCGAGCAAGGCCTGAACTTGGGCCTCCCGCTCCAACATGTTCATCAAAACAAAGATGCAGTAGCGGTAGCTAGGCTAACCGATTTCCCAGGATGATATATTTTAATACACTCATAGAAGCAAATATTTTAATTTATAAGGAGCTGATTAAAAATATATAATTCAATAATCAGTAAATAATGAAAACTTAAAAATAAGTGAAGTATTTTTTTCACTCATTATATGTCGAATTTTACAAAATCAAGTATTATCTGTTAATCTAAGGATCGAAAAACTTCAAGATTAAAAAGAGGATTAAGACTTTTCTCACCCGTTCTCTGCCTGCCTGCCTGCCTGACTACATTTCCTTGGAGGATGAATCAGCCAAGGTCAAAATTCTTAAGAAATAAAATTAATAACCCCAGCTCAAAATGTGCATAAAATATGTAATTTATAAAATCCAGCAGCCATTCGCTTTCAAATTGAAAACAAAACGAACTAAAGAGAAATCAATGAGGTTGTCCTCTGATTGAAGCAATTAAACATATTAATAAGTATAAATATGTATATATAATTTATTTCTTTGTTAGAGATTATAGTTTCGAAGGTTTCACCTTCATCATCAATTCTCTTAAGAAATATTTTCTATGTTATTTCTCACGATTCATTTGTTATGTGACCTGAGAGTTCGATTGAGATGAAAAATTTTCGACAGCGAATTTTTCTATACCCAATCGGGAATTTGAACCCGTGAGAAATAACAGATAAATGTACTTATAATTAAAAGGACCGATGATCAAGATCAAACCTGCGAAACTATCTTTCTTATATTATTAAATGAGCAATTCTTGTATATAATATATAGTAGTATATATCGAATCTGGTTTTCGAAAACGGCTCTAACGATTTCGCTAAAAATTGGTGTACTTATCAAGTATCATGAGTTATTAGTTGTGTCAAATTTTTAATCCGATTGAAATAAAAGGAAGGGGGTGTAAATTATGGAATATTTTTATTTATTTTAATTATATGTCAGAGGGGTTGTCAATTAGTCATGTTGTGCTATTTAGAGGCAAACAGGGGTGACGGTGAGGGTAGATGTGGGGGTACAGTTGTGGGGGTCTGGAGGGGCTGGGCGAGGCACGGGGTTTCGGGGGTGAGATTAGGGTGGGGTGTAGGTGGGGTGGGGTGATGTGGTGGGGGGGTGGGTTTCGGGGATTAATATATAGCTTTTAACTGAAGCAAAAATTTACTGAGCATCGCTCGGTGGCCAGGTACTAGTCTTTAATAAAATAAATTATACATATACTTGTTACATATAATATATGGATATGTTTATTTGTACCAAGAAGAAGAAAACCTCATTGATTTCTCTTTATGAATCAATAAATATGCTACTTTTGCCAAAACAAAAATTTTAGTTGTAAGAGAAATGTATTTTATAAAAAAATTTAATGAAATATTTTATCTTGTCAAAACTCATTTTTTAAAAGTAAAACCCTACTACAACTTTTCCAATTTTATTTCAGAATATATCAAGTTCATTTCAAAAAATGACTATTGTATTTGAGAATTCTCGATGGAATAATAAAAAAATCACAATTGTATTTCAGAAATCTCAATTCATTTCAATTAAATTTCCAAAAATGTAAATGATATTTCAGAAAATAAACATATATAAACATCCAACGAAATTGACATTTTCTGAAATTGAATTGAGATTTCTGAAATACATTTGTGATTTTCTAATATTCATTTAAGTACTATAATTAAGAATTCTAAAATATAATTTTGATACACAGGGAAATAGTGTAGTCGAAAATCTCTAATCTCAGGAATTTGAAGAATGGAATTAAATGGCTTATCAATTATTATGTCAAACGTGAAATGATTAAATTAAAAAATTCGGCCTTGATAGGCTCCCTTGATCTCTTAGCTCATCGCAGAAACGTTTCCGCCTTTTTCCATTTTTACGGATACCTGCACAACAAATTTTCTAATTAAATAAAATCCCTAATCCTTCTATATATATTCTCGAATGCCCGAAATGTATTTTGCAAAAACACCTTTGGGTTCAAATTAGAAACAAATTTAAAGTCAAATTCAACTGAAATTAATCGTCCCATTATTTTCATTTGAATATTTTTTTTTTTTTATCAAATTATATAATTCAATAAGTAGAGTAAATCAAAACAAAAACATAATGTAGATATTAATTTACAAAATATTTTATATTTTTTTACTCTGAGACTAAAGAATCTATAATCTATTATTTTTTGAATGCAAATTTTTTGGTATTTATATTTTTACTTTATCATACAGGGTATGGGCAAGTATTGTAATCGTCCATGTAAAAAGTGTTTTTATTTCTTCTTTTTTTCGAAATATCTCAAAAACGACTGAAACTATTTTGATTAAAAAAATTGAGCGAATCCATGGCATTTCGCTCTACAAAAAAGCTCTAATAAGTGAACATCGAAAAAATTGTATTTTTCGAGATAATAATTGTTTTGTCAAAATGTCTGTTAGCCTGTGCGTTACCAAATTTTTGTGGACAAGCTAGCTCAAAAACAAGTGTGAATATCGAAATTAAATTTCACACGTAGTTTTGGTTCATTTAGATTAAGAGCTGATTAGATTTTAGTGCATATCGACTCAAAATTAAGGGGGTGGAGGGGGGGTTAAAATTAAAAATTTAGGCCATTTAAGCAAAATCAACCAAATTTTGTATACATAATCAGTGGGACCCCAGAAGTCTAAAAATCCAAAAACTAACCGCCCAAAATTGGGGGGGGGTGTATAGGGTCAAAAGATGAAAATCTTGGCCTTTACCAAACTCAACCAAATTTTGTATACATAATCAGTGGGCCTAGGAGAGTTATATAATATTAATTAAATTAGAATTAAAATATGCGCCTTGAAGGTTTTTCTTAAAATTGCAATCACTAAAAGTGCTTTTAACTAATTAAAATAATTAACTTCTATACAACTAATTATGTAGTAGTGTTTATAGATTATTACAATTAGAAAAAATTGACAAGATAAATTAATTAAAAGAATGAGTATTAGATTTCTAAATTATTTTTGATTGTAGAGTGTGTATATTATATAATCGAAAATTCTATTTTAATTTGGAAAATGATGATTTGATGTGATTAAAATTGATTGTGTAAAAGTCAATATGATTGTAAACATGAATAAATGAATCATTAGGGGCTATATGACTCAGGGTTTGAATAATCAAAAAATTCAATTCTCTAGGTATTATAATATGTAAAGGCCTAGAAAAATTTGGCGTAATTTAAAAACACCACGTGAATTTACCATACAGATTCACCTCTCGTAAATTTATATAATTCTATTTATGTTATAAGTAAATCGATATAAATGTATTTAAGAAAAAAAATTACGCTTTTCTCAAAGTTTTTTCGAAATTTTCAATAAACGACCAAAACTACTTTAATATACTCGTATATATGTTGCAGTAAAAACCCGTTCTTACTAGTTAAAACGCATTTCTCTAAATACCTTTATGGCAACTAGAATTTACTGA
Organism: Forficula auricularia; assembly: GCA_024734495.1. Lineage (NCBI taxonomy): Eukaryota > Metazoa > Arthropoda > Insecta > Dermaptera > Forficulidae > Forficula > Forficula auricularia. The sequence continues at coordinate 1,275,311 of JALMQS010000869.1, read as the reverse complement.
TGTTCGTTGAGTTTGGTTCAAAGATCTAGAATCTTCATGTTTGACCTTCCGCCTCATTTCGTGTTTATTTTCAAAAAAATTAAACGAAAGTGCTAAAAATTAGAAGAAATGTTGTATGTAATTTTTGACATTTTAGTTTAAAATTTTTTAAAAATAAACACGAAATGAGGCGGAAGGTCAAAAATGAAGATTCTATACCTAGAACGCGTTCTTACTAAAAAACGGGTTTTTACTGAAATATTATATTATATAAAAAATAATAATCAGAATTTTAAGGCCTAAAAAGAGCGTTAAAGAGGCATTTCAAAAGATATTATTATTTTCAGAAAAATCTCAAAAGTAGGTAATGTCAAATATCCATGTTCAAGTAAATCTCACAATAAAACACTAAATTTAAAATTATCTTTTGAAACTCTTGACTTTATTGGTTTTGAGTTAGAGCGTAAAATTTGACCACTAACTCATTATATATATATAATTTTTAGGGTATTTTTTTAATTAATTTAGTTGTACCTTTTTGATGCAACTTCTTCGTGTACCAATATTATAAAATTTAATTTATATCTTTTTTTTTTTTGAATTTTTATTTAAATCACACATACTTAAATTATTATAATTATTTATTGAACACGAACAAATAATACAACATAAATAATTATAGTGAAAACAAAGATTTAAGTATCTTTTTGGGTGTCTTTTTTTGAAAAAGATGGAAATTATTTCAAAAATCAACCCAGTATATAATATTATTAAATGAATTTAACTTTAAAGGACATCAAAGATGTTAGAGAAATATTTTTACATTGCATATCAGAGAGGTTCGTCCCCTTAGGAATCGAACCCAAGCACTAACTAAGCTTGCCGGGCCAGTAGCCAAACCCTTAAGACAAATCTCTCTCTGACATGCAACATATATAAGTATAGCTAGATTTTTCACTCCCTTCAACTCAAAGGGAATAGTGAAAATTCCTGCTAAACTGAAAAAAGTTTGAAGGGAGTGAAAAATCTAGCTATAATACTTATATATGTTGCATGTCAGAGAGAGATTTGTCTTAAGGGTTTGGCTACTAGCCCGGCAAGCTTAGTTAGCGCTTGGGTTCGATTCCTAAGGGGACGAACTTCTCTGATATGCAATGTAAAAATATTTCTCTAATATCTATGATGTCCTTTAAAGTTAAATTCATTTAATAAATAATTATAATTAATTGTGTGTGATTTAGATTAAAATAAAAATTTTAATCATATTAATCACAAAAATAAAAGCTTCAACAACTTCATTACTAATATGTATATATTCCTATATATGTATATGTTTATTTGCACCAAGCAAAGGACAGCCTCATTGATTTCTCTTTATGAATCTCTCTACTAGGTACTCTCAGCAAAACAATTTTTTTTTCTATTAATCTCATTGTCGTTTGATTTCCAAGAAATAGAAGAATTGGTGCTTTCAACACGCCAAGTACGTTGGTTATATAAACAAAAGAAATATTTGCCAATTGTTTTATTCTGATTCGTGAGTAAAAAAAAAATTATTTTTAATATCATAATTAATTGAAAATCAATTTATTCTTATATAATATTCCCTCGATTTGACTATCCTGACTAGAAGAGTCAGTTTTTTATTGAACAGTTGGTTAGATCGATCTCTCAAGCGAATTCGAAATATCCGTTAGCTAAGTGAGGGGGTGATATCATCAACCGGATGAGACGTTATACAGTCACCTTCTTTTTTTGATGAAATCAAATAGAATTTAGACGATAACATAGAGAAGATAGAAAATTTGAAAGAAGGAATATTCTGATTTTGAATTTTTTTTATTTCTATTATATTAAAAAAGTAATGACATTTAGCAAATTATTAGGACTTCACTTTAAATATATCAAACTAACATTTTTGTACATTATACATAATATTATTAATATGAAATTTTGAATGTGATTTTGAGTATTAGAAGTGAAATTTCCGTTTTTATGAAAAAGTGTTCATTTAGTTAAGAAAATCAAAAATAAATAAATAGATCTAAACATGTTTTACTTAGGGAAAATGGTGTAGGTTTTAGATGAAGCATGATATTAATTAATAAAGTAAAGGGAGTGTAGTTTCACAATGAATGAAATAAAACTCAAAGAGGTTTATACAAACTCAATATATTTCAGATTATTAGTCCGAAATATATTGAGTTTGTATAAATCTCTTTGAGTTTTATTTCATTCACTGTGAAACTACACTCACTTTACTTTATTAATTAAAATCTAAACATACTTTTAAGAAACTTTTGGAATTAATAATACATGATTGTGATTAAATTTTACAGGTCACGTAATTTTGAATTTTGTGAATTAGAAGTGAAATGTCAAAAACTAAAATGTCTGATTTTATGAAAATATGATTCTATTTAGTTGTGACTATTGAAATACTGAAATTAAAAAAAGCTTTTAAGATTTGACAATATTTAGAACAAATGAAATGTGATTTGGGTTGGATAGATTTTGTTTCTATAATAAAATTAGAACATTTTCAATGTGATTTTGATATTCAGAATTGTAATTTTTTGTGATGTGTCAGAAACTGAAATAGCTGATCTTACAAAAATGTGTTCTATTTAATTGTGAATATTAAGGAAAATTCAAATTAAACATGCAAACACTTTTAAGAAACAAAATGTGATTATGGTTTAATTTTACAGGACACTCTATGGTTTTAGTAATATTAAAAGAAAATTTTTAATTTGCTGTGTAAGGGTTTGACCTAGGTTTAACAATAATCTGACATCCTCTCTAAAACCTCATGATTTTCTTATGTAATATGCTTAATCGATGCACAGGTATTATATTTCAGAATTCTCAATTGTTAACATTAGAAAATCACAAATGTATTTCAGAAATATCAATTAAAATTCAGAAAACTCAATTTCATTTCAGAATTCTCAATTGAATATTATAAGATCACAAGTGTCTCAATTCAATTTCAGAAAACCTCAATTGTGTTTCAGAAAATGTCAATTTAGTTAGATGTTTATTTTCTGAAATCCAATTGGGTTTTTTGAAATAAAATTAGTAAAGGTGTAGAATATGAATAAACAAATGGTAGGTGTGATTTGTGTACCATTTTGCTGGACAACATGGTTTCTATGAAACATTTTCTATGTGATTTTGATATTCAGAAGGGTAATTTTTTGTGATATGTCAGAAACTGAACATGCAAACACTTTTAAGAAACAAATGTGATTATGGTTAAATTTTACAGGACACTATGGTTTTAGTAATGTTTTAAGGAAATTTTTAATGTGCTGTAAGGCTTGAACCTGGGTTTAACCATGAACTGACATCCTCCCAAAAAACCTCATGATTTTCTTATGTAATATGCTTAATCGATGCACAGGCAGCCCAAAAACAGTTAAACATTATAAAATCACAAAAGTATTTTCAGAAATCTCAATTAAAATTCAGAAAACCCAATTGAATTTCAAAATTCTCAATTGAATGTTATAAAACCACAAGTGTCTTAATTCAATTTCAGAAAACCTCAATTGTATTTCGGAAAAAGTAAATTTAGTTAGGTGTTTATTTTCTAAAATACAATTGGGTTTTCTGAACTAAAATTGGAAAAGGTGTAGAATATGAATAAACAAATGGTAGGTGATTTGTGTACCATTTTGCTGGACACCATGGTTTCGACTGTAGTTTGTATCAATCAGTTGGCAGATGGATGATGGCAGGCAGTTATCGAATGGAACTACAGGCAGGCAATCCCAGATGCCTAGCACGAAAGGGAACAAGAAACTGACTGGCTTGGCCCCTTGGTCGGGGACGCTAGCCGGGTTCCCGCCAACAGCCGGCCTTGGTGTATCCTCGACCAATCGCGTCATCAACCTCACACAAGACGGCTCCCCTTCTCCAGTTTTTTCTCCAAACATTGAACCTCTCTGTCTAATACCTCTGCCCTCCTTCCTCGTCCATCCCCTTTGCAGATGCCGTCACCTGTTGCCTGGTCAATTGCTACCCTCTGTTTCCATAACCTGACAAGTTGGAAAGGGGGACCAGTGAATGACTCATACTTTTCCAGCCAGGCCCTTTGTCAATACAATTAGTTTTTAATTGATAATTGAAAATGACCTTAATTAAATGATATATTCGCTTGATAGTCAAGTTTATATTACAAGTGTTGGAACTTAGTACTCAGTACAGCCTGTCTGCTGAGCGAGACTAGTATTGAATTCATGTAAAAATGTTCAATTTTTTTTTGCTCATTGTGTTTAAAAATGTTTGAAACGTGGAGAGGAATCATGTTCAAACAAATTATTTTTCTGTCCTGTGGATGTGTGTGTGTGGATTCAAATACCCACGATAACTTAAGAACGAAATGTGTTCTTGTGCTAAAATGTTTGTAGTTCCAATAGATTTTGGCGTTTCTAGCTTTAACTTCTGGTTCAAAAATACAGAAAACATTTTTTGAATGATTTTATTGAAAATCAAAAATCAAAATTTGGTTGAGTTTGGTCCAAGAGCAAGAATTTTCATTTTTTGACCCTCATCCCCATTTTGGGTGGTTAGTTTTGCATTTCTAGCTCTCTAGACGCCCACAGATTATGTATAGAAAACTTGGTTGAGTTAGTTCCAAGGGCAATAATTTACATTTTTCACCCCCCCCCCCCCCCCCTTTGGGTGGTTTTTTGGGAGAATTTTTTTAAACAAAAGTTGTCAGAAATCACATTCCTACTTTGTTTATAATAAAATTTGCCATAGGGTTATAGTTTCGGAGTTTTTTGATCATTTTCATTCGTGCACCCCCCCCCCTCCCCCTCTCCCCCAACCTCCGTGATTTGGACCCATGTACAGACAAAACCTTAATATTACTAGTGTATATGTATAGATTTAAGGCGAAGTACATATTTATAATAAAGGGATAAATGAGATATTTATTTTATATTTAAATTTATTATTAATTTACTTTATAAAGGCGTTCTCACTTTTTTTTTATTATTTAATAAATGTCCGGGTGAGCGATTCTTTCATTAGAGTCTAATCTAGGAAAATGACTAAAAAGGGCTCTCTCTTCCTTTAGAGCTAAAGCATCCCAAGCATTGCGATTATTATTTTTTTTTTTTAATTTTTAGAATTTATCATAATTAGATGTTCTTTTGGGTTTATAAATTTGATGAGAGAAGTTGAAGATGAAGAATGTCCGAAAGTAGCCTATACTTCAGGCGTTTTTAGCTTTTTATTATTTTTTGAAAAATCTTCAATATTTAGCAAGAATTACTTGGTCTAAACTTAAACTGTAGATAATTTTTAGAAAAATTCTAATACTAGGATATATGTTTATTTCAAAAAAAAATTTATGAACCCTAGTCATAATTTCAAATACCGTATTTTTAGGCAGTACGCCCGGGAAGCAGAGTTTTGAATTCAGACAAAAATTTTCAAATTTGAATTTTATTACAAATTTCAATTTAATTAACTTTTAATATTACTTTTAAGGTAGTTGTTTCACCATATGGGTTTTCTTAGGATTTTTTTTGAAATTTAGACAGATTGTTATTTAAATACTTCTGCATCGATTGGTGGCAAAACGAAATTTATGAACAATATAGTTCCAGAGATATTAAATTCCAAAGATAGAGTTTTTCAGATTCTTATACATTGCACTATATGGGATATCGGAAAATTTACATATATATTTAATTAATATATAATTAACCATTGTTATCAAAAACTAAACCAACATTAAACTAATACATTTTTTAAGAAAATTTTAATTCATAGTTACAACACTTTTCTGAGATAATGAATGAAAAAATGATGAAAAATTTACACTAAAAACAAGCTGGCAACAACGCATTTATTTAACCTAAACAGTGGATTAGCTTTTTTACTTTTTTGACGTTTCTTCGCTTCATCCATTGTCTCAAAAGTTTTTAATCGTTTATTATGAACTTTTTTTCAATAAATCGACCTTTATAATGTATTTTATGTGTCATTTCTATGATAAAAATATTCAAGCTCGGACAATGTTGCCAGATTTGTCAAACGAACACGGGATTGGCTAGTAGTGGTACATAAACAGCAAAAAGTTTTGGGCTTATGAATTATGAATCCTTATTGCTTGTTCTATATACTCTAGCATTAACTTTTTGCTAGTATTGTCGCGAAACAACTACCTTAATTACACATGATTTGTTATTCTGGTTTCAGTAAAATTCATGTAATTGACAGGCGAAAATATTTTTTTCATTGAAACTTTTGATAAAGGATTGGCTAGTTCACTAGTTAATTTGCAATAGTTTATTGATAGTGGGTTCACGGCACTAGAATCCATTACTAGAATGGTATCCAATTGAAAGTCAATTTAATTTTGTGTTTTCTCATATCTTTCAATTGAAACAATTGAGTAGGAATTAAAAGAAAATGAAATTTAATATATGTATCTATCTTACTTCGTTAAATATCTCTCCAAGATTATCATTGAAATTGTTAATAAAGGAAGATTTATTTTTATGCATACATTTTCGAGGACAGGTATGTGTTGATGATCTTGACCCGTTTCTTATTTAATAGTCAATTTTAATCAGCAAATAAAAAAAAACATTCACATACATTAAGCTTTTTCCCGTCACAAATACATAAAAAAAATTGCTAACGCACTAACCTACGATTAACCAAGGTAGTAATTAGCTAACGTACTAAAGAGACATTTTGACAAAATAATTAATATCTCGAAAAATATAATTTTTTCGATGTTAACACTATAAGGCTTTTTTGCAGATCAAAACGCCATGGTTTCGCTGAATTTTTTTTTTTTTTCAAAACAGTATCTGCCGTTTTTGACATAATTCGAAAAACAACACTTTTTTATATTCTGTATGGTGAAGAAAAAATAAATAAAATAGCTCAACTATATAATATATATATATAAGATTTGTCTAGATTAATTTGTAACAACGCTTAGAGAAATTTCTCTAAAAAAATTACCCTCTTGCCTAGAATCGAACCGACGAACTCTTGAACTATGGTCCTCAGCTCTAACCACTAGACCAATGTCACATTAATATTTATATCTTGATTTCTTTTACTAAAACTATATATTTTTGATTTAGACTTTGTGTCATTTGAACTCGAATGAAAATGAAAAAACACCAATAGATTTTTAAATTAAGAAACATTAAATATATATTAATTAACGAGGTAAATTTGAAATATAATTCTCAGCTCGGAAAACTGATGGCTCCAATCGATTTTTCATTAACCAGGCAAATTTGAAATATATGTAATTTTGAAATGAAAGACTCGAATTCATTTTAAATTAAGAAACATTAAATATATTGATAATTGTTCCTCCCCCCCCCCCCCTCGCCACTCAAAAATTAAAGATGCGAAACTTTTAAGAGACGATGTATTTTCGGTAGTTTACGGGTATACATTTGGAGTGTGGTTTTTTAAGAGGAATAAAATTTTTGGACCGAGACTCTGCCCGCCAGGGCACCAGCCCGGAGGGCCGAGCTTCGAGGGCGTGCCGAAGGCACGCACGAAAAGCTCGTTAAGTAATAGAGAGGGATTCAGCCAATGGGTAGCCTCTGCTGAATAAAAAACTCCCAATTATGGAAAACGCTTTATTAAGACATATGGGCAAAGGGCTCTTAATTTTCAAACTGATTGTATTGGGCTTAGCAATGCTTACTTGTCAATATTGACAAATACTGATGTCCAGGTATAATAAACATTGAGAAAGGGGGAAAGAATTGTAAAAAAAGTAAAAAAGAAAAAATTTATTTTTATTTTTATTTTTATATATTGTCATTTTAAATTCGAATTTTGTTATTCTTAATGTTTGTTAATTATTTTGAGAAATCTTTTAATTGAGAGATGTTTGTGAGGGGTCAGTGATCCTAATTAGATCAATGTCCTCATAATTATTATTATTATTATTAATTGAATGAAATTGAAATATTGCTATATTTGTACTTGAGACGTTGCGCATATCGAGTGAGAGCACACCAAGATTTATGTACCATTTTGTAATTCATATAATTTTGTATATTATGATAAAATCCACAACAACTCTGCCTGCGGACAATTTATTTATAAAATTAATTGTGTCGCTAATACTGTAAGATATTAAGTGGATATTGATGAGGCAGTCCAAAAAAAGAAGAAGATAATTTACACTATCTTTTTATTCATAAAACCGACGTTTCGGAGGATATTCTATAATGTAATTCTGCTGAGAATGAAATACAAGATATTATTGTTACTGCCACTGAAAGAGGAGACAGAGGGGAATGCCGCATTGGATTTCCTTCACTGACTTTTCAAAACCCTGAAGAAGGAGGGAATATCCTCCGAAACGTCGGTTTTATGAATAAAAAGATAGTGTAAATTATCTTCTTCTTTTTTGGACTGCCTCATCAATATCCACTTAATTCACTTATCAGTCCGTCTCCAAAAATTACTCCAATCTTACTGTAAGATATAATTTTGTAATTAACAAGTTTGGATTTTTTGTAAAAAATTTTATTGTAATTTTACATGTGCGCTCTATCGCTTTTTTCAGCTCTTAGGAACTGATGATGGCATTATTTAATTAAAGCCGAAACGTTTTCCATAATTGGGAGTTTTTCATTCAGCAGAGGCTACCCATTGGCTGAATCCCTCTCCATTACTTAATTATTATATACATATACAGCCATCAAAATTGTATTAGCTCAACTATATACGCGAAATAACTTCAATGTGACCGGAGTATTTATTTGAATAGTTACTACTTTATATGATAATACATGTAAATATCTAAAAATAATAAGGAGAAAAAAATGAACTTTTTCATGACTCAATAGGAGTAAATTTAGTAATTTGAAAATATTTTGTCTTGAAGTGAGTTAGAAAATGTAAACTTTAATTAATAATACTAATGAGTATGTAAGCTTCAATTCATTGGGAATAACCGTTTCAAGAGATTCTCATTTAACCACTAAATTTTTCTGATCTTCCGAATTTTTGAATCGAAAGATTTCAATCTAATCAGTTGTTTGTTTTGTAACATAAACATTATAGCACCAGAACAAACTTTCTACGTCCTTGGGAACTTGTGTTATTAATAGTATCTGAATCCAAACAGACTCACATATCGAAAAAAATAATGATTGAAAATTATTATCATGTGTAGCAAGTAATCTAATTTAAAATATAGATTGTTTACTCTAAATGAGATTTGTTGAATGTTAATTTCAAATTAATTAACCTACTCTGGATAAAAATAGCGCGGAAGAAGAAAAAATCAATAAGTGGGTTTTTAAGAGCAATGATTAAGATTTTATTTTTAATCCCCTTAAATTAAAATAATATACTTTTATCTGGCTCAGTGTGTACTGGATATTTTAAATTAGAATGAAAGGAGTAATTAAGAAATTAATAAAGTAAAGGGAGTGTAGTTTCACAGTCAATACAAACTACACTCCGTTTACTTTAATAATTAATATCATGTTTCACCAAAAACCTACACCACTTTCCCTAAGTAAAAAAAAAGTAATTAAGAAATTTGCTTATTTTCAGTAATTTTATTTTAAATAAGTGGTTATAATTCCAAATATTTCGAGGGCTTACAGCACCTCTTTATCAGTGGGGACCACTAGCTCAATAATGTGTGCAAACTTCATCTATCAAGCAGTTTTCATCTTATTAGTGAGAACTGATGAAGTTTGCACATTTTAGTTAGTTAAATTTTTTTAATGACTACTTTTATTCTAAAAAAAAGTACTAATAATACATCAAATATTATAATAACAATTTAAATCAGCAATTTTAAAATAGTATTTACAAAGTTAAATTTAGGGAACGAAGAAAAGATTATTTTATTATAGACAAAAGGATCAGCCGGGGCTCGAACCCGGGATCTTCAGTATTTACAATATTTATTTGCGGGAGGTTTTTAATTTAATATAAAATCATACAAATCAGACTACAGATTTATAGGTATTTATTTAATTTTTGAGACGCTTCGAAAGGCGAAACTGTTTTACTTGCGTTTTTTTCAAAATTGAGTTAATAATAATTCAATCGAGAAGAACAACATAGGGAAAATTTAACGTTGATTTATTTTTTATGATTTAATTTTTTTCACTTTCGATTTTAAATCCCTCTAGTCCTGTACTAAAAGAATGTAGAATAAAATCCTAAATTGATATAAAATTTAATTATTAATTGGTACGCTTGACAGGCTTCAGTGGATCGAAGAATTTAACATACTGGGAAAATTTTCAATTTACGTGTTTAAAAATACGTGGAGAAAATTATTTTCTAGAAAGTTTACCAGCGATAACTTCAGTACGGAGAGTGTTAGAAAGTTTTTCCTGGTGCCTAAATTGTGTATTTCTAAAACGAAGAATTCAAATTTAGGGAACGCGGTGTTGGTTTATAGTAGAAACATTGTTAAAATTAAATTAGGTTGGAGTTGGTGGTGTTTCACAAGGAGAAAAATTAAAATACAAAGATTTTTTAGTTTACTCTATATATTTCGAGCTCTTAACTCATCGTCAGGAGAACATTGACTAAAGATAACATGAAATAATGAACAGAATTTATTTTAATTTTAATATGATGGACAGTTATTTATGACTTAGTGTAAATATGAAAGAATTATCAGAGGGATGGGATGGCCTTAGAGCCGAAAGAACAGATGTAGGGGACAAAGGGCTGGAATAAAGAAAAGATATTTATACTTGGAAGTTGCCGAAAATTATGTATGTGCTATAAAGGAGGGCAATAAACTATGGAATGCAATGAGGGTGCATAGCGAAAATTTCATCTCTTATTTTCTATTTAAAAAAATAAATAAAAATTAAAAATAAACCCACCATACACTCTCATCGCACTCCAATTCAAATTAAATATCATTGATTAAGATGTCAATTATTGGTGAAGTTTTGATGTCTGTTTGATTGTTCAAGATGTTTTGATTAAGGTGTATGGCCTTTTTAATTTCAGCTGAATCCAATAAATCCAATTTCCTGCTTTTTGAAATGAAATGTAAAGGGAGGGGGTTGGTCGATGAAGGTGAATGGTTGTGGTCAAACAAATGATCTGCAAAAGCCGAGGTATAACTAAGAGGGGGCATTTAGGTTCAAACTATTCACCTGTAGATTGCGAAGAGATCTCATATGTTCAACGTGGCGTTGATAGAAAGATCTACCTGTTTGCCCGATATAAAACGATTGACAGTCATTACATTGCAATTTATATACACCACTCAAAACGAAGAACTGATAGGGTTTAAGGCTTTCTATACCTTCAGAATTCCAGTTTATAAATGTAGATAATGAAGAAAAAAGTCAAGTTGTCAAATAGAATTAGTGTAGCTGATGAGTTGATATATGGCACACAAGTTTGTATTAATAAACTGCACCTATCTTTCAGTTTTAGCTTCCTAGCTTAGCTGGCAATGAATTTGCGAATTAGTAAAATCTCCAGAAAGCATACCTAGCAACTTCACATTTTTTTACAAGTTAGTTTAGAAATTATTATTTATCAGAAACGTAGTCTCTATCTTAGTAATGTTATTCGATAGAAACTAAAATTAGATTTAATTTTATGTTACGGTAAATTATAGACAGAGTTATCCTTGAAATTCATCACATATTGTAGCTTTGGAATCTAACATCAATAAAAATAAGTAGCAAATTATTATTGTTAAGGGCAAATAATTTAATTTTAGTTTAAATTTTTAGAAGCTGAAATTACAATAGAAATTTTTAAGAATAATGACACCGGTTTAAGAAAGTAGTTGTACTTAATATAATTTAGTAGAATCTTTTTAATTCATATTTTATCAAATCAATTATTTAGAATAAGCGTTTCAAGGTAAAGATAGGCTTAGGAATTTAGATAAAAAAAATAAGATAAAAGAATCAATTAATGTATCATCATTTGTATAGTTTCGTTAATTGAAAATAATTATAAAAATAAAATCTATTTATTCTAAAGATTTTCACGATTAGGTATCATTTATGTGAATATGAGCAAATCTTATTATCGTTTGTTCAGTGACCTGCTTGCTATTTACCTAGGTCCAATCGGGTATTTGAACACATGAGTGGTGACAGATTAAATATTTGTAATTAAAAAGAATGATGATGAAACCTTCGAAACTATAGTCTCTAACCAATAAATTATGTACCTATACTTGTACTCGAGACATGCTCAGATTGTTAGCCTGAGAATGGCAATTAAATATAGATTTATCCGAGGGGTAAACCGCGATTGGAATTAGTGTACACCGTCTTTGGAATTATTTGGAATTACTTTGGAATTCATTAGATAATCTATTGTATTCTATTGGCTTCTACTTGGAAATGAAAGTGGAAGTAGGTGTACACAATTTTAGATCGCGGTTCACCCCTCGGATTTTACTATAATCAATTCAAAAATGTTAGACATAAAGATTTTTCATTGATTATGACTTTCTTATGGCCAGTTGTATGTCGGTTTGTAAAGTCTTTGTTAAAGTTGATAAGGGTCAAAGCTTAGAATTCACCTTGTGCCCGGCGGATGGCCAATCAGATGATACGTGTGTCATCTGATTGGCCATCCGGCCGGTCACAATGTGAATTCTAAGATTTTACCCTTTGTTGACTTTAACCGAGGGGTGATTCGCGATTGGAAGTAGGTGTACACCTCTTTGGAAGTATTTTGGAAGTACTTGGAAATATTTGAAAGTACTTGGGAATATTTGGAAGTACTTAGAATATATTGGAAGTACTTGGAAATATTTGGAAGTACTTAGAAATATTTGAAGTACTTAGAAATATTTGAAATAGTTGGAATATTTGGAATACTTTGAAATATTTGAAAGTACTTGGAAATATTTGGAAGTATAAGTGGAAGTAGGTGTATAGCAATATTAGGTCGCGGTTCACCCCTCGAATTTAACAAAGGCATTACAAACCGACATACAACTGGGCCTTAGAGTGTGATATTGTGGAACGTTTTAATTTTGGATTTTAATTTTTATGTTGATTTATTTTATGTTTTTCTGGTTACTCTGTTGATTTTTTTTACTTTACCATACAGGGTATGGTCAAGTATTGTAATAGTGCATGAAAAAAGTGATTTTTTCCTTCTTTTTTTCGAAATTATCTCAAAACGGATGAAACTATTTAGATTAAAAAAATTGGGTGAAACCATGGCATTTCGGTTTACAAAAAGCTCTAATAAGTGAACATCGAAAAATTATATTTTTCGAGATAATAATTGTTTTGTCAAAATGTCTGTTAGTCTGTCTGTTAGTTAGTCTGTGCGTTACCAAATTTTGTGGACGAGCTAGCTCAAAAACTAGTGTGAATATCGAAACCAAATTTCACATGTAGTTTTGGTCCATTGAGATTAAGAGCTGATTAGATTTTAGTGCATATCGACCCAAAATTAGGGGGGGGGGGTGGAGGGGGTTAAAAATTAAAAATCTAGGCCATTTGAGCAAACTCAACTCAAATAATGTATACATAATCGAGTGAGGCTCCATAAGTCTAAAAATCAAAAACTAACCCCCCCCCCCTACATGATTATAAATAATTTTATTAAATATTAAATATAAGAGAGGGGCCAGGTGTGTGGTAAAGTCACGCGGATGGCCACATCAGAACGTGTCAGTTTATTTTACTGGGAATTAACCTCGACTTAAGATTATTTTTATAGAGGTTGGATTTTAGTATTAGGTTTGATCTGATTATTATGTAAATGTGCGTATTTATATATGAAATATTGTTAAATTTTAATATGTATTAATTGAAAAATTGAACTGTTATTTAATTTTTAATGATCTGAAATTGTTAACGAGTTTGTATGATGTTAGATGAATAATAATAAATAAATAAACAATAATTAAATATATATAATTATATTTTATATTTATGTAGGTACTATATGTTTATTTTCATTAAGCAGAGGACAACCTCATTGATTTCTCTTCATGAATCAACAACTCTCGGGAAAACAAAATCTTTTCAGAAAGTCTATGTTTAATTAGCCAGGTTACAAAATTTCTTTAAGAATATTTTTTATAGGAAAATAATGGTCTTTTCAATTTGTATCTTTATTAACGAATAATTTGATTTTCTTGTTAAGATTTTGCTAGTCCGAATCTGGAAGATTCCTCCAGACTGGAAATTTTTTATCAATATATATAGAATGGGTATATCTTTAATGACCATATCATCGTCCTTTCCAAAAGTAAAAACAGCGAATCTAAATAGGCAACCTTTCTTTTCTAGTAAACAATAAAAAGTACAATTTTATTTAGAAATAATTGATTAAATTGTGTGAAATTCTTGAGGAAAGAATCAATTTGATACAATTGAACATTTTTATTTTCATTACAGGACAAGTAACTATTAAAGAAAATGCTTTAGAAATTGCGCATATGATATATACAAACTAAATATTAGTGTCATTAGATTAATTTGAAAAAAATAAATTAACAAAGAAATAAAGAAAAAGTTTTAAAATTGTAATTTAATTTTCAAATTTTTTTAAAATATCCAAGGTGGGTCGGGAAAATGCATTGTGGAAAATTCATAGCAGGTAAAATTTATCTCAGTAAAGATTCATCTTTTTTTGTTCATAGTGATTTTGAAATATATTTTTCAAAATACTAATGTACATTTTACAATATATTATTTAATGGATAAAAATCAAGAGATGCTTAATGGAAAAAATAAACTATGTTTAATCAATTTTTTATTCACAATGAGAAACAAAGAGGTTGTCCTCTGCTTGATGCAAACAAACATATACACATATATATCAAGATGATATACAGGGTGCTTCAAAAAAATGTATACTTTGAACTTCCATAGATAATTGTGATCCCTGTGATAGTGCGGCGGGGCACCATCTTGTTGAAAATAAAAATCATCATTACCGGACGTACGAGCTTACCTGGATCAAAATTTGTCGGGCCAGTGGATAGGACGCAGGGGGCCAATCGAGTTTCCAGCACGCTCTCCAGACCTTACACCACTGTATTTCTTCTTGTGGGGCACAGTAAAAGATGAGGTGTACAAACGTAAACCACGTAACCTAGACATTCTTTGGAATGAGATTCAAGCAGTGTGTAGAGAAATCTCATTGGACGTTTTGATACGATGTACAGAATCAGTGGTGACTCGTACTCAGAATTGTATTGATGCTGCAGGTCGCCAATTTGAACAGTATTAACATTTGTTATTTATGTTTCATTTACATTGGACTTTCAGCTTTCTATTTTCCTGAAATTTAACTTTGTAGAACGGTAAATAAATTTTCTATGGAAGTTCAAAGTGTGTATACATTTTTTTGAAGCACCCTGTATATGTGTATATGTTTATTTGCATCAAGCAGAGGACAACCTCTTTGTTTCTCTTTGTGAATCAACAACTCTGCTACTCTCGGCAAAACAAAAACTTTTCAATTTTTTATGTTTATTTTATTAAAAAAATCAACAATCCGAATTAGGGGAGGGTAAAAAAGTAGATATTACCTATCCACAATTGTTAGATCTGAAAAAAAATTGTACAATTATGGTATACAGTACTTCAGGACTTTGCGAAACTATATGTCGGCTTTAGAAAAATTCATCGACGATAATTTATCGAAAATGTCGATGAATTGTTGTCGATGAGCTGATCGTCGACCGATGAATTTTCCGGTTCCCTGAAAAATCAACGACCAGAATAAGGTAGGGAGGGAGCAAAAAAATTAAAATTTGTCCTCTTTTGAACAAGACTCACACAGCCCAGTGGGATTGAAAAGGCGCAAATTAACTATCCAAAATCCCCCCTAATTTGGGCATTATATTTTAGCACATAAAGTCTTGCAAAGCCATAAAATATAATTGTGTGAATTTCAGTTCAGATTAAAGGCGATACAATTTATATTTTTGCCCCCATCTGATTCTGATTTTTCGACAAATATTTCCGCAAAGTTCTGACGTATAATCGTACAAACCTTAGAGATCACCAAAGATAATAATGTTTAAATTTTTGCCCGATAATTACACAGAGAGTGTACAAAATTTTATTCCATTCAGACAAAAGATAAAAGATTGTCATCCCCCCCCCCCCCCCCCCCCTCTACGATTTTGATTGTTGATTTTTCGACAAATAGTTCCGCAAAGTCCTGAAGTACAATCATATAAATTTTTTTCAGATCCAACAAAGGGGATAATATTTGAATTCTCTCCTCCTCTGATTCGGATAGTTGATATTTTAATAAAATAAAAACTGGTTAAGTAAATACCGTATATTTAATTTTCCCATTAAGCATCTCTTCATTTGTGGTTTGATTTTATCATTTAAATATATTGTGAAATGTACAATAGCATTTTGAGAAATATATTTCAAAATCATGAAACAATGAAAAAAAATACGATGAATCTTCCCACGATGAATTTTATCTAAACCTTTAAAATATAATTTTGAATTCTTGGGTACTACAAATAAATTAAGCCCTCTGTAGGCATTAATGCAGAGAATTCCCTTTATTTTGTTAATCAAAATATTTTCAGTCGTTTTTGAAATATTTTGAAAAAAAAGTAAAAAATTTTTTTTCCTCAAGTTGACAATACGTCCCCCGCATTTAAATAAAATAAGGAACTTTGTTCCAAAAATTGCTATTTTGAAATGTTCAATTCTAAGGAGTTTTATCACAATGATTTGACTGGTAAAATATTTGAAGAAGAATATA